>PNEQ01132066.1:5227-34859 GCA_003012365.1 Medauroidea extradentata
ATATATATATATATATATATATATATATATATATATATATATATATATATATATATATATATATATATATATATACCGATTAATAATCGAAAACACATTTTTACACTTTTTTTAACTCTTTGGATACGAATTTGTAAAATATATTTAAATGGTATTTTGGATATTTTCATAAGCGTAAATATACAGAAAAGAGCATTTCGATATTTCGAATTGGTTCGATAGATATGGAGGAATAATTGGAAACATATTTCACGTATTTTCACCCACTTTATTATCAAGTTTCGAAACGTACTGGAGTCCTGTATTAGTAATTTGTATACGTAATCAATTGAAGTAAATATCACGACGATAGCCAATTGTGTTCCAACTACATAGACGATTCATAAAAATAGTATTTTCCCTTGTTTTAATGCTATGGGGTCGAATTTCAAGAAATCTAAAACTCCTTTTTGTGTATTTACGTAAGCAACATTTTGTAGTAAAAACCAACTTTTTATCCCTTAAGTGTTCGATAGATATTGATAGTTAATCTGAAAACATTTAAGTTTATATCACCCTCTTAAATGTTAAATTTCGAAGAATCCTGAAATTGGCTTATATACATTATTATGTACGTCCCATTGAAGTAAAAATCACGTTGATAGGCCATCTGGTCCGTGCTCTATCAACGTTTCGTCGAAATTACATTTCACCTCTTTTCACCCCTTAGAGATCGAATTTCGAAAAATCCTGTCTTAGTGCCCACCTACTACCTGAGGGGAAACCACGCAAAAAATTTCACTGTTATATGTCCAGCGGTTTGGGGCTTCAGTTTGATATGTCTGTCAGTCAGTCAGTTGTACATAGAGATGATTAGTGACCATATTGTTTCATTTCTGGAAAAAATGATGTAAAGTCAAACGAATGCTTTTATAGTTAGTTCTCTTTTACGAATTAGACTAATGCAAGAGAATTGTTGTGGATGTTATTATTCTGTAAAAATAGGGACAACGGTACAGTTTTGGTGCTCTTGTTTCTAGAACAATCTGCCTTATGCAAGTAACAGCATGTTCTGTAAAATATAAACGACGCTTGCTCCTTATGGAGAACAGTTTTTACTTCTACAGAACAGATTGTCGTAGAAGAATCCAGGGAGTACGTAAAACAAAACTGGAGTGTTGCCTGTATTTTAACACAAGTATTGTTTCTGCAAAATAACTTTCATATATTTTTACGTAGTGCTGCCTGTAAAATTTGTTTGTATAACTTTCATGCGATTCAACAGCATGTTTCTAGTATATGTATTGTATTATTAAGAACGAATAAGCATAGTTGAAAATGTTTTCTATTCGTATATGTACACATTGTGGTTAGATTTAATACTTTGATTTAAAACAAAACATGCACGACACGTCACTGTCTCATAAAGTATCGTATGTATGATTTACGTCATTCGTGCAAAAATCCCTGGCGTGTTGCGCGAAGAATCAGCGGTTATTATTTTGTTTTCACGTGTACAGCACACTCACGAACATGTTTTCTACTTCGCGGATGAAACATGTGTCAACAGGCGGCCCGGTTATTGTGTCGTTACACATCATGTTTCCCGCAAATGTTTCCTCTCAGGAGTAATGCTTGGTGAGATCTATCGCATCGATTTATGTTTCTGCGCATGACCTCTGCAGTGCGTCTCTCAAACAATCCTGTAAACTGAGTTGGCAAGTGAGTCGACAAGGGAAAAAAAAAAAAAAAAAACAATATTCACCAACTCGTACCAAATGCAAATAACGTAAAAAATTGTTTCTAAGATAAACAAATAATGTAGAATCTTTACGGCACAAGATTTAAAATTCTAAGGAAACTTTCATACAAACTCATGCTGGGAATTTAAAACAATGCTGTTAGAAAATATTCAACACACACATGCCTAAGTCAATTTTCCCCTTGCAGGATGGAAATTGGTGAATGTATTTTAGTGACGTTTAGTAACCTTTGCGTCAACATAACAGTATAATGTTTCAATAATACTTTCATAGATGTTTTATTATAAACTGATGTACTTAGCTGGATACAAGCCACAGATCAATCACCTAACGGATACAAGCCATTGTTAGTGAATTTCACTAAGTCGCAGAACATCCACGGTTATACAAAACGACCAGTCACAAACACAGTTTCAGAATAACATGTTTGGACACTAGCCTATCTACCAATGCGGTATAGCTGACCCTTTTATGACTGAAAGCGCCAGTAGCAATGAAGTGTTGTTTTAACATTGCAGTATAGCAATGCTCCTAGCAGCTACGGCACGAACTAGCTACTCGTACTTACATTTGCGCAATGTTATAACAACAGCAGAGCGCCAGTGGCGCCAATCAGTCATATGAGAGTCAATATTCAACCCAAGTGCCCAGACCTCTTCCTCTATGACCCAGGTCACGAGAAAATGAGAAAAAAAAATAAGAAACCCATAGAAATAAAGAAATAGCTGAAGTCAACAAACATACAAAATATTTCTAAAGAGGAATAGAGTAATTTAATAATATGAATAAAAAAAGTACGGTAAAGGAAAGTCAAAACAGACCAGAAGCATAAAAGGTGAATGCCAATGGTGACAACGAAGAACAATGTAACGAGGGCAACACAAATCAACACAGCGACATGAATGTTTGTAGACAAGACAATACAAGGAATATAACACTGGAAATGGTAGTTGACTCCCTTCGACAACAGATGAGGAACTGCATCAGACTGAATGTGAATTTATATAAGTGTGGGCTTTCTACAACTCAGCAACATTTGGTAGCAATGGCGTGAATACAGCAAATCACGTCAGTTTATGATGAATATATTAATTTAGATTAACTACCAGTAAAGCATTAAAAATGTTACCGGTATCCTGAAGTGCGACCAGAGGAGTCGATCTGCTCATTGAGAAGCGCTTGATTTGGTGCTGAATATCTCTGATATTTCTGCTTTCCTATATCCACTTCGAAATAAAACTATGTTTACAACTGCTATAAATTTATCTAACTTGCCCAATATCTAGTCATGATGACAAATTACGAAAATATTTTGCACCAACATAACCTCTAAAACGACGTAGATAATTACAACATATGATTCAGCGATGTAGGTTTGACACAACATAGCTGTCTGCGGACCAGTAATAGGCATCATATATTACAATAGCGGTATTCTTATTGGCTCAGTCAAACAGGGTAACAGCTCCAAATACAAGCTAAAGTCAACAATCTTCTGATAAGTTGAAGGTGCGTTGAAATCCAGCAAACAGTCAAGTTTTCCCTCAATAAACCGTCATCTCTACCAAAACCTCTTCACACGACTCAAATATGATTATCTCTTATCTGTATTACAGGTGTGCTATTGGTTGTATTAACAACGCAGAACGACCAATAGCGTCCATCGTTCTGCGCAAGATTCTAGTTCTCCCTCCACACAAACAGGAAACGTTCTATCTCATAATCTCGTTCGAGATACACCTCGCACGATTATTTCTCGCGTGATTTTTAGTTGTATATCAGCATCCCGTGCCAGTTTCGTGCCGTACAAAATGTGCCTAAGTCTCAGTAATTGTGTAACAATCAAAATATAAGCAAGCATTACAGTACTTCGTTTGGGAGACGTACCATCTCGACGAATGTTTCACCGTAAGGAATGACATATTTTTACACAAAATAAAAGTTTTCATTAGCACCAAGAAATGGTTTGTCTCTCAATTTGAGTAGTATATATTATTAAAAAAATTGAGAAGGCCTAAGGCTTATCTTCGTTGTTCCAATTTTAAAATAATTTTTAGAACAAACTTGATTTTCAATAAGAAGAATACATAATTCTAGCACACCCAAGAATATTAAAACCATACTATTTTAATGCAACATAAATTTTCTAACGTTATTGTAAACTTTCAAAGCTATTTCTTTCCGCATCGGTTAAATTTTAAATTCATATGTTATTTGCTACAAAAATGTGTACTATTTCAAAGAAAGTATTTTATAGTTAGGGCCACGAAAGTTTCTAAAAAAAAATTTTGTCCGAGTTTGTTTCAGTGCTTTACGTGCACAGCTGAAATTCTGCTTCATGGCCAGTAATTGGATATTTTTAATTCTCAAGTGCCTTGGGATTCTACTGGCAAATCACAGACACGTGTTGCAGTTATTGTGATTAGCATAGTATAACGAGATACGTGGTTTCCCGTAGACACGCTGCCAATAACCATGAAGCAAAGCTGCAGATGTGTTTGTAAGGCACTGAAACAAACTGGGCGAAATTATTTTCGCGGTATATTCGTGGCCCTGTGATGATAGTGTATATAGAATACTGATGCTAGATTTCTTGAAAGTAAGTGTTACGCTGTCTGAAAATCACAGTGTCAGCAGATACGACTGTGTAGAATAAACATAGAACATTTTATTGAGGCTCATAACATCTGACATCAAAACCGATAACTAACCAAGGGAAAAATATTTGAGTGCGTGGAAAAATTTCAAAGTTCATGATCTTTCATTTATTTCAAACAATTGTAATTAACTCGAATATTTTTTAACGAAATGCTTTGAAAAATTTGAGACTGTGTACAGTCGTACGATACACAATTTCGGCAGAGCGTTTTTCAAAATAATGTACCGTTTGCTAGCAAAAAATATTTTACTTCATTTTGGCTTATTTTGACAACAAAATATATGATACTTCAGGAGCAAAAATCTAACAATCCGTTTGGTGTATTGTAACAGAGAAATTCAGCTACAAACGATGATATATAAGTGTTAAAACTGTAAGATGAATTTATATTATATATATTTTAATTCGCATTAAAAATTTTTTTTCGAAACCACTGCAATGCTATAGCGCGAGGCCTTAATATAATATGTATTAATCTGAATATATGAAACGCAAAGAGTCAGTTATAGCTGCGTACTAGCTGCGAAAAATAATAGTATTCCATGTTTTAAAAATAAACATATTCTTACAGCAAACGAAAATTAACATTTCACGCGATACGTTTCTTTAAAGAAACTATGAAAAAAGGTTTATATATTGTTTTTAAAAAGCAAATTTTTCGGTGTAAATTATTATCTCTCTTTTTAGAATACAATTATGAAGTCATAATACGTGTGTGTTAAAATAAACCGAATTTTTTTTCTGAGAAGTACGAACAACAATTTCGTTGGCAAAAATAAAAGCACGCAAAACAAAAAAATATAGCTTGTATAATCATAATTTAAATACAGTTAACATTTAACGCATGTCGTGGAATAATTTCTCGTGAGAATTCCGCAGCACGCAATGTGATTACAGCATGTTGGACCTGAGCAAGAAATTATACAATTGACAACATTTTCATCTTCAGGCAGCAGCAGCCAGCGGTATTGCCGGCAAGGAAAAATAATAACGAACGTACTATAAAAAAATTTCCTCGGGAAAAAAGCTTTATATTATAAGCTATAACATCTCTTTCGTCATGAGCTCCGTACTTAAATACCCTACAGTTTTTTACTACCGTAAGGAAATATTTTGGTATGTTATATGTCTTGATAATTTATACTACTTTTAAACAAAAAATACGCATAAGTACTATTTATTTAGTTTTAGTAGTGAAACAATGGGTTCAGTTGGGAAATTAATTATTTTTCCACGTGATTACTTTCTAAAACTAGACATTTATGATATTGTTAGTGTTTGTTGCAATAGGAGTTTACAATAAAAATGTACACTGTTGTACATGTTTTGTTGACTAAACTTGTGTTCGAATGACACAGAAAAAGGATAAAAAAGACGGAAAAAGAAATCCCAGAGCTATACGGTTATATATATAACAGTAAGATTTGTAAAGATAGAATTCAGGCCAAATTTCGACAACACCCAGACACAAAATACGGACGAATAGAAAACCAGATTTCCAATATGAAAAACAGATGGAAGAAGACAAAAAACACAGTGGACAACAAATGAGAGAAGTCAACACGACACAAGTTTCATTCAACGAAAAACACAACGTTTCAGAAATTTCAATCTATTCCCGTCTTCAAACTGAGACACAGCTGGTCGAAACGCGACGACACACATTCGCATCTTATGTGTGTTTTTTTTACATTGTCATTTAACACGAGTTTGGTCAACAAACATGAGCAATGACGTATGTCCACAAATAAATACATTCTTAACATATTTATTTAATTTAAAGAATAAATAAATGTACTTCTTGACGTTTTCGTTACTATCTGAATCATAGCTCTCTTGCACAAGTCTGCTTAGTTAACATTATAACATATTTTTTCACGTGAAGAGATTCAGCTGATATATTTTCCAATTGCCTGCAAACATCCTATGACGTTGTAGTCAATTACACACATTCTGTTTAAAATATATCAAAGTAAAACATTTTACGTTCCTATTACAGAAAGCGTAAGGTAACGTTGCATAACGATGTTTCCTTCATATGTGCACATCGAAAGACATCGAGTGGAAATAACATTTTACTATTTCACTTACTTTGCAACGACACTGAAGATTTAAACTCTGCTTCCTGCGACAGGTTTGTCCAAGTTGTTTAAACCCTTTTAACGAACTTTATTACTGTTTATTTCTTGGGAAACTGATTTTCCAGAACTTAATGTAAGCTACATCCACAAATACCTGGTGGGTCTCGTAAGCGCAGATATATGTCCTCAATAATCTTCTGGTGTTCCATTTTGACTTCCTATTAATAGAGTCAGTGTTTTTTAGTGAAAATAATTGCGAAGTTGAAATTCAAAATGGGCTAAGTGCCAAAACCTACTTCTGTGGAGAAGCACAAATACTTAGAAAACACACTCACATATTTAATCGTAATAAAATAGTTTAATAGTAAGACATTGTTGGCTATCAAAACATCAAACATAACACCACTGGAATCCGATATACACATGCAGTGTCATTGATTTCTTTTTGAATATATTTTTTAATATAATTACGCACGGCACTTATTTCCTTTTGAATATCACTAACAATGGCACTTATGCTCTTTTGAATATCACTAGACATTATAATTATTACATGTTGATGGAAATTCTATAACAATAATGGTATTGCCTTACCTCTCTTTTGGAGATCGCAGGGTATGGCACATAGACTATTTTGATGGAATAAATTCTGGCTCTTGGTCCCTTTTGAATTTCAACTCTTCAATTGTTTACCAACTTGCTTCAACTATGTCTGCAGCTCTGCTTCATGGTAAATTACAAAGACACGGTACCAATAACTATGAGACAACACCGCAGTTGTGTTCGTAAATCAGTGAAATTAATTGTCGCAACTGTGGTTTCACCATAAGCAATTGGCTTTGCCTATCATCTACCAATATAAATCAATGTATTTAAAGGCGTTTCATCATAATACTACTAACAATCGTTAGTAACAATACAGGTCAAAGAAAACGTAAAATACTGAAAAGCAAAAACTTTCCGTAAAGAGGTTTTGTTAAGGCCACCATGCATATCTAGCTTTCATTCGCGTAATTTAAAAATAAAATGCATGTGAAAATTAAAATTAATAACTTCTACATGTTCCAATTTGTATATAAATGTTTTAAATGAAAACTTTTGTAAAATATCTTAAGGTATAGGCATTTGGTGAAAAAGCGTTTTGGAAAAGTGTTTCTGCGTTATTATTTTTCGGCGTAAAATACATTTTAACACTGCATTCAAAAAATTTTATTGGATGAATCACGAAGAGTTGCCACAAAGCAGAGGGCACATTCCTTATATCATTCCGAGCGAAACATGTTAAGTCTGACTTACAATGAACATAAGCATAAACACAGTATCAAACACAAGATTTATCATACAAGTCCTGTACTTCAGTGTGACTTTAGCTACAATCGTACATAGAGATAAACATACACACAAGGCAAGATTACTACTAAGAAAACTTGGATTAGGATCTACTTTTGCTTAATGATAATACTGTGTAAAAGGTTTGGCCAATCAGAGGCCCTGCAAGCGATATTAGTTGTCGCACGAGAGAACAAATCAGGAGATAGTTAAAGTTTGCGTTGTACTTGGTAGGATAAAAAAAAGTCATATATTTTATTATGGATAAACGTACCAGAGACATAATTGCCACAGGTAGGAAAGAAAATAATTCTGCCTCAATAATCTCCAGATGCAATTAAACATCTATAATGTTATATTAAAACTAAAAGATTAGGTTTTATTTTTTTTACATGTCGCCAACTGTAGTAATACAAATTATTACTCTATTTATTACCATTGTAAGAGGCCCTCGACGTTTGTGTTTTATGTTTACAATATTATTACCACAATACATTTTTACAAGTTACTTAGAGTTAATTTTGTCATTGTCTTGGTATGCATGTAGGTCATATTCCCAATATTTTCAGTTTAATTAGAAGCATTTGAAACATGAAGAATAAAATAATAACCCTTGAAGAACTACGTGATGTAATGCATTATCGGACCATTGATAAAATAAACAGCATATAAACAACACCAACCAAGCATCTCAGTAATTGTGCAGATTGTTTATGACATTCCATGAGAAATGTGTCTCACTGATAAACTGAACATAGAGGCTCAACTGTCGGTTAACATTTAACCAGTGACTCATATTTATGTGCCATTTTTGATTCCAAATGATGTAAGAAATAAGCCCTGTAAGTGGTAATAACTCCTTGGGATACGGCCTGTGTATATTCATTTACTAAAAATTAAAACTACCAAAAATTCTCACGTACCGTAAACCAGGGTTACTTTGACTTTGTGGGTTAACTTTTTCCCACCCAACATTTTGGTATTTATGTCGTTTTGCAAATAAAATTTTAAAGGTTAACGAAAGAAATTATTTCCAATTATCTACTTATTTACCACAATACCCGAAAACTAACATTTTCAGAGGTCAAGGTAACCCCGAAAATGGACAAAGTAACGGTACCCATATTCCTTTAAAAATCAAATAGAATCACTTTATATGTAGTTATTTTTAAACTAATCATTTTTGTGATAAACTTTTTTATGTTGACTGACCATTTACAGTTTGTTACTGCAAGCTTGGTAGGAAAAGCCGTTTAAAACTATCCCTTAGCAGACCTTAGTAACTGGGGCACGAAGAAAAAATCCTTAACCGAAGATTTGAGAAGTATCCCTCCTCCGTGGACAACTTATGCAACGGAAAAATACACGTTTCAATGATATAATAACGCGTTTAAATAATTCCTCTATACAAACGCATGTCGTTAACAAACAGTTTTACTTAGTTGTAAACACCGAAAATTAAGTCAATTCTTGAACTCCCCTCCATCATCCATGATGCGAGCTGTAACGTTGGTACTAGGGAGGGAATCTGCAACCTACTTGCGGAGTCTTCAACGAAAATAAAGTTTCCGTTGTTTAACAGAGGAGCTAGGACTCTTTATTATATGCTCCCTGTCCCGTAGTAAGAAACTGAAAAATTCAAACTCACATAGAGTTTACGAAGAACTTGAACTGGATGTGTCAAAGCTACGAAAAAGTCTCTGGTGTAACCTACCAGGACGCCGCGTTGCCGTGGGCGCACGAATGACACGAATGTTGCAGGCAAAAATTACCCTGAACTGAAAAGCACAGAATTCTATATGATTGTTTTCAAACTGTCGTTCCTCTCGTCTCAGCCATCTATAATCTTTTAATCCAGTGTTGCCATATTCATAGCTTGTACGGCTTTTCTTATAAACCAGTGTTGCCTACTGTTGGTTAGTTCTGCAATACTTCGGGTTCAGTTTTGCCATACTGATAGCTAGTGCTGCTACTTTTTAAAACCAGTATTGTCTTATTGTTGGTTACTGTTGCCATACTACTGGCCCAGTGTAGAAATATTGCTGGCCAGTGATATACTTCTAGCCCAGTATTAACATATTGCTGGAAAATGTTTCCTTACTTCTGTGGCTAGTGTTCTGGCAACTGCTGACCTTCATGTGGCCAAATGTTGCCATACCTTTGGCTCAGAACCAAAGCTTCCATTCTTCTGCCCCAGTGTTGCTGTACTACTGGGCAGTACTGCCATACTTTCAGTCTGCTGCTACGATACTGCTGTAAAGTGCTGCAAAACTTACGTCCCAACTGTCAGAAACTTACGTCTGGCCCAGTCTTGTCAAATTGTGGTCCTTTGTGTCTAACTTCTGGACAAGTGCTACAAGTTCTGCTTTTATATTCTTAGTTGTTGTAAAGTACGTCACTGGGTGAACATAGTTTACGTGTTCGAACCCTAGATATGCGCAAGCGGCAAGGTAGAGACAACACGGGCTCCTCTTAGCCTCTAGGCACGAGTCATTGTACTGATGTGCAATCTTCTCACCGTCAACTCGTCTCTATTAGATATTCTGTCGTGTCTCTGACTTTATATGACGCAATATTAAAGGCTAAACGTGTATTTTTGCGACGTGCATCTTTTAAAAGATTCTGCCCCAAGACTTTAATACCTGAAAAAGACAACAAACACTCAACGTCACCAATATAGACTTCGTAAGAATACACTTTAGATATAAATGCAGGACCTTAAATGTGCGCGTATCGTCAGTTGAGTACTGTTCCTAAGCAGACATAATTTAAACAAGCTGGGCAGTTTTCGAACAATATAGTAACGGCCGAAGCTGTGCGCAAGGCTCAGCGGCCTGTACAGTCGTGAGAGAGGTTTTTACCAACTACCATTGTTTCCTTTATGTTCTCGCAGACTGTAGCAGAGCGAGCAGTTTGTTTTTTAAACAGTGCTGTAGTAGTCGCCTCTCTGGGCGTCTTGGCGTGGCGCCCAGGCGGTGCAAACTGCCGCCTTTGTTTACAGCGGGGGTTAATTGCGTGGCGTGTTTGTACGTGTTGTGCGTGAGTCGGTGTTGGTAGCCCTGGGGGGTGGGCGTCTACAGGGACCCTAGCTCTGAGGGGGCTGCCAGGGGTGAGGAATAAGGGATGCTGCGCAGATGGAGCAACAGGTGTCGCGGATCTGTGCCGAGTGGGATGCTACAAACTCCCCCTCCCCTCCTATATCACAACACCACCACCTCACCCTCCGGAAGAACAATTCCCCCTCCCCTCCGGAGACCCACACCAACATCTGGGTCATTCCAACCCCCGCTCTCCAGCATCATCCCCTCGTTCATTGATTTGCGAGCCACGCATGGCCGGCCACCCTAGCGGATACGTTTAATTACCGTCCGGTGGCCAGATTCCCGCTACAACCCCTCCCCGTGCACTTTGCGCCTACCTCGTCAACTAAACTGCTCCTGTCTGCCGTTGTAGTATCATCCTTACTTGTGTTATAAGACGTTCACGACCATAGTATTCGTTGTTTAAAATATCTGCAGAAAACACTGTTTCATTTTTAAGCTTTACTTTGTCTAGGTTTGCTTTTTTTTTAATTGGAAAAAAGTTTTTGGAAGTAAGTTTTGCATTACGAAAATTTTATGTCACAATTTTACTGGAGTTGTGATGTCAAAAAAGAGAAAAATTTCTGAGGTTTCAGAAGAAGGGTTTTTCACACTTAGGAAATATTCAAGGTCTTACTTCATCATACATGTTAAGTATGGCATTGGAAATTGTACTTCTAAAGAAGTGAATAAAAAATAGGAATGTTCGGTTGTATAATTATATTGGAACGTGTTTCTTAATTGTTGAGAATGTTTTGTGATACGAAATTATTAAGATGAGGTAATTCAGTACTTTTACTACACCTTGATAGAATTAAATCATTTAGTTGGGACTGTTTAACTTTTACAGTGGGAAAAAATTATGATATTGACATATAATTTGCAAATACCTTGCGATAAGAAAAACTTGTGATATAAGGAAGACTTCATATATACTATGAGTAGAGCCGCGATTTTATGGCGAAAAGATTTTTGTAACATTTGGTTTCGATGCGTCATGTGCACACCTGCAGCTCTGCTACATCGTCTGTGATTGGATGATTCTACTCTCACTTTCCTTGTCAAATTATAGACGTACAGACTCACAATAATCTTATTCTGATTGGTGCAGTCAAATGAGAAACGTGTCTGAACATAGGCACGCTGCCAATAACCTTGAAACAGAACTGCCGATGTGCACGTGAGTCACTGAAACAAAGTGAGGCAAAAATCTTTTCGCGATAAAATCGTGGCCCTAACTATGAGCAATTTGAATAATAAATGACATATTATACAAAATAAGGTATATTTTCGTAGGTAACGTTCAAACGTTCGATATCACCTGTCTGAGGATATTCAGAGTTCCTGCTTGTTTTCCTGCGATTTTTTTGAACGTCATACTGTCGGCCATGTTTGCGAAGCTGAAGTAATCGTAAGTCAGTCCTACCACCTCAGGGGAATGAATTCGATCAGTAGTGCCACCACAGTACATCACTTGAATTAAAAAAATTTTTTCGATTTACGCAGTGCTTATTTGTCCTTTTTACTAAAAAGGCCCTGTATTTCTTTGCAGTCGTTAACATGGCTAAGTGGCATTGATTATTATGTCACTGAGGTATATTGCACACACAGCTAACATGTGCTGACATTTTCCGCTGTGTTCAAATTAAGAGCTTAACACAAGTTCCTCGACTTTCACGATAATTTTTTACTCAGATGAGAGCAGATAACGTAAAATTGCTCTGTAGCTTTGTTTCAAGTTAGTTTTGCTGTGTAATGTAGCTTCTTTTCTGAGGGAAAACGTTGAACATTTTCTTCTATTTTAGGACACATATTCGAACAAAAGATAAGATTCACTGAATACTTGTGTTAGGACCAAGCTTGTCCTAAGACACTGTAACTTCGGGCACTGATATGACGTCAGCGAGTTACGTGTGCCAATCAGCGCATTCTTGTACTAGGACGCAGCTACGGACACCGCGGAATTGTGAATAGGCCTTTATGGTGATCGACCTGTAAAACATTGAACTCTTGTACTTTGATAATCTCGGATGTTTCCTCAAGGACAGTCTGCTAAGAGAAAGGAATGTCTCGTGGAAGCTGTGGGCCGTATCTTGCAGTAATCCCTGCGTCTCCTCCCCTCTCCCCCTTAATCCGTCAGCCAAGACTGTGGGCTGTGTGGAGGATAAAGGAAGAGGCATCAGTGCAGAAGCCTCAACTGTTTCTTGAACACCGACACTTGCTGTGGGAAGAAGGAGGGGGTGGGAGGTGTATAAATGTCTGCCGCTCTCCTTGCATGCCGCACCCAGACTTCCGCGCAACTTCTCAGCTGCAGTATGTTGCAGTATGTTGTTGAGTTGTACTTTGCTCCATGCACACCGCTATGTCTGGTAGATTGGGTAGAACCAAAATTCTTACTTTATATTGTTAATGCCGCTCAAGAATAAGAAATATATACTTTTCAACATGTTTATAACTTTCTGGTTATCTTCAAGTACGTATTCACTACAGATTCCAACAGTCAGTCTTACTTCATGTTCACAGACGTCAGTGGATAAGGAGTCGGACGAGAAAGGTACAACAATACATATACTTAACAAATACCATCCCAAGAATATCACCTTCACTATTTCCCAGCTACACTCTCATACGTACTTATATCATTTAGCACTACACTCAGAGAAGCATTACTACATTACTACAGTGTAGCTCCGCGAATTCGTTCGCTAAGTTCTCAATTTGTGGCGATAATATATTTACACAAACATTTGTTTACATTAATATAGATACAAACATGTATTAATAGAGTACGATAAATTTCAACAGACATTTTTAATAAGTGACGTGATTAGTGATTCTCGTGCTTTTTTTTTTTTTTTTTTTTTTTTTTTTTTTTTTTTTTTTTTTTTTTTTTTTTTTTTTTTTTTTTTTTTTTTTTTAACCGATTATAAAGTCCACCGTTTTTGAGTTGTTTAATAGGTCAGTATATGAACTCCAAAGTAATTTAAGTAATTCGTAAATATACGCATTTGTGTTCATTAAAGAAACTAAAATTTCCCAAATATTTAAGAAAAAGATAGAAAAATAAACTTACTTGTTTAATTAACTTTTCGGCACTCAAAATTTTACAACTAAAAAAATAATAATACTGTTAAAAACCTGAAAAGTGATAAGCTACAGAAGAATTTTTTAATATTCTAAACGGTGCAAAATTATGTTAAGGATCTTTAAAGATCATTAAAAAATTTTTCACTAAGATTTTGCTACCACTCTTTTTACATAGAATTATAACCAATTTTATTTTATTGTTACCGTACGTATTATACAGAACCAAATTGTTTATGGAAGTGTACATTGGGCGTTGAAACTGAACCACCAGCAATGACTGAAGGTTTGAAAACAGCGTTACTTCTTGAACACGTGTTACCCTTCCATATTCTTACCGTGACGTTTCCTTTAGTGCCGAACCTTACACCGAACATTTGTTTACGAGGCTAGCAGTAAGTTTTGCTTATTTCCTATAACATTTTACAAGTTTCACTGAAGCAAATGTAAATTAAACGAATATAACTTTGCAGTATGGTAATTTTACGTTTCATGTTCGGAAAACAAAGAAAATTATCGAACACTGGAATGTGCTTTACGGTGTAGATATAAACGCTTCGACAAACAACATCGTACCTGTATAAATTAATTGTTGAGAAAATTTGAGTATTTTTTTATTTAGCAGATTGCAGGCTGTATGGATGAGATATTTTACTTCGTGTAACTATTACGACAACATTGTTAGTATAATGCTTCGAATATACCGAAAAACAATTTTACATCACAAAAACATGTCACTTGAGGGGGTGGTTCAACGAAAATTTTAGTTTTTTAGAAATATTTTTATGTTTGTATAGTTTGTTTTGCAGACATACATCACGACTTGTTTACCGTAATAAAATTTTCTTACCTTTCTTTGTTTTGTATAGTGGCATGTCAAATTTCAAATTTGCATAACATTGTTTTGTCTCAGAAAATAAAACAAACTGACTTACAGAAATAAAATAATTCACAGTATAAACAGTGGCACGGGTTACATTAAGATATAAATAAAACATCGTGGAACTTTTTTGTATTTTTTAAAAATGGCTGAATTTGTAATAATAATTACTAGTTTTCTGCAGTTATAATTATAGATTTAGGGCTCGATATGAGAGAAGTCTTGTGATATAAATATTATCAACTGTTATTTGTGCTCGTATTTTAATATTTTATTGAGAATACGAAATATTTTACAGTCTTTGTGCACAATTTATCCCGTCTGCTTCATCAGTGAACGTTCAGACTGATAGAAAGGTTAGGCGGGCGCTGAAGTATAAACGTTTTCTTATGACCTTCCAAAACAGTAAGTGTTCATTACCAACATGATTTGTATTTGAAAGAAGGATTTTGCTCCACTTCAGCATTAATAATATCTATTTATCTAAAACATTAGACCATGGTCATTTTTATGATCGTATAACTACGCAAACATAATTTGTTCAACACGTTAACATGGAATTTGTAAAGATAATTTAGTATTTTACTTAAATCATATGAGGGAAATTAATATGTTTTGTAAACACGAACGTGTAAAGTTATTTTCCAAGTTATCATTAAAAATTTAGCTTAAAATTAATTTTAATTATTTTTGCTGTACAGCTAAAAATGTCTATTATTATGCATTCCTATAAATAATGCATTTTTGCTATCCAGTTTTAAACTAAGAGTATAAATGTAATATAAGAAATACTCAAGACTGTTCGTATAATATTTTAAGCCATTAATGAAATAACGCAGTGCATAATTTTTCTTTTAATTACTCTTGAATAAATGTTTGGATCAATCAGTTATACGCGCCTCTTAGAAAGTCAAAGTAAGTCAGCCACGAAAGCAAAACGTCTTAAGGGCGCGGTCTACCACAATTTTCATCACCATTTTTTATTTGTACCAGGTATTTCTTTCTTATTTTAGACACAAAATGTAACTAAATTTGGCTCTAATGTAATTTTTTTATCTCTCATAGTTTTCGCGTAATGGCTTGTTAAAGTCATATTTTGCATGTTTCCATTTTAACGATTAAACTAAACACAACTGATATACTAAACTAAAAAAAAAAAAATCGCAGTAGATAAACAGATTGTAGGCTACAGTCTCATGCTCGTAAAAATCAAGAATGAAAATTATTTGTATTTTTTTTTTAATTATTGAATATTTAAAAGTTTTATTTTCAGTTTCAGCATTTTTTTTAAATACAAATAATTTTTATTGTTTATTTTTATGAGCATACCACTGTAGCATGCAATGTCTTTATCCACTGAGATTTTTTGAGTTTGGTGTATCAGTTAGTTTTAGTGTAGTCGTTAAAACGGAAACATGCAAAATATGACTTTAACAAGCCATTACTCGAAAAATATGAGTGAAAAAAAAATTTCATAAGAGCCAAATTTGGTCACATTTTGCATCTAAAATAAAAAAAATAAAAAAAAAATAGTGATGAAAATTTTGGTTGCCGCGCCCTTAAGGGCGTTCCAGTAGGAAAAAAATCTTAATTTTATATTAGTATAAAATAGAATTAGATTTGTGGACATTATTCGAAAGTGTATTTTCCTCTTACGAAAAAAAAAATTGCCCTAACCAGTTTTCCTATAATGGCCTTTCAAAGTCAACATTTGCATATTTTTACTTCATACAAAACCTGTAAACATAATTAAACGGAAAATGTTACATAAAAACTACACGTCACGGTCTACGGCTTGAAGTATATAAAAACCCATAAAATATTTTTGTATTATAAAAAAATACTATAACAAACAAAAATTAGCAAATTTTAAAATTTATTTTTAAATTCCAAATTTTTTTTCTAATTGCTATTAATTGCTTCAAGCCGTTGACAGTGTCATGTAGTTTTGATGTGATTTTTTATGTTTACTGCTTTTTAAGTTTTGTATGAAGTAACAATATGCAAATTTTGACTTTGAAATGCCATTATGAAAACACTGGCTGAGCTATTTTTTCCCCACGTAAGAGGAAAATAGCTCCTAAATAAGGTCTATAAATCTAACTATATTTTATACAAATATAAAATTGTCATTTTCCTCCACTTGAACGCCCTTACGTTGATTCAGCTTGTGACTATTTGATTGATAATAATGACACAAACATGTATATGTCTGGCAATACCAGAATACTTCTAGTGCAGTGTGCACATCCTAGATCTTAGGCAACTATACGTGTACTGACAAACTTCGTACGTTACTGCCCTGCACGTAATGAAATATAATGAACATGGTTACTTGCAGTTTTATGGTAACTATGTGTTGTAAGTTAGCTTATATAAACATATGCACAGGATGGTCCAGAAATAATTTAACAAGCTGGGGACGTGGGTTCCTTACATCAAAAACAACGGGAAAAAATGTAGGGCCAACACCTACGACCGGAAATATTAATTTCTTAAGTTATTAATTAAAGTTCAGTTAAATTTGTTGAGAGACAACCAGTATTTAAAATAAAGTTGTTAGATAAATGAATGATGTTACAGATACTAGTACGCTGCTGCCCTCATTTGTATCGTCTATGGCAGTTATAGGAATATATTACAGGGTGCGACAATGCACGATACGACGTGGGAAAACATGTGGAAGCAAGAGGATGTCATTTCTAGCATTTACTGTGTCTTTCTGAGTTTATGACACGTTCACTGATGCGATAGCTTGCAACACACTAAACTAAACTTTCATTAATTAGGCCTACTCAAATCTAAGAATTTCCGGAACTATGTTTGTGTACAATTTATTTTTATTTTACTGGTGTAATGATCCCACGCTTCCAGTTACTAATAGTGTTTGTGATACTGTGTTTGTGTGTGTATATATACATAGTAATTATGTGATTCGCTCAAGTTTATACGCTCGCCTAAAGCGAAATAGTAGAAAATAATATATAACGCATACATCAGCCATTGGTAAACTTCGATTAAGTTATACATCAACCTGCTATGAGTCAATACTTATTTTTGAGTAAAACGTATTTAGAGGTTCTCAGCGCTGAAACATATATTTTAGATAATATATAAAGTCAATGTTTGGAAGAAGAGAATGTAGGAATAAAATATTTTTGGAAGATTGTTTTAAACGTGGAAATAATTTTATTTAAAACAAATAATTGAGGCATATCTGGCGGATGTACAACAACGTCCAGTTGTGTTTAACAATATTAGTTGATTTATAACAGTACTCGGCTTACATGAAGCTTCCATTATCTATAATTCAACTGGTTTGATGTAAACTATTTCTAATATTTCGCTAACATTAAAATTTGACATGTGGTGACTACTGTGGGGTGTAATTGAAGCAAATATGTTCTTATGACTACAAGAAAAATAATAATTGCACACAGACGCTAGTAAAGTTGTCTCGGTTCAAATTAAGTTAAAACAAATATAACTAACAAGACATTTCCAAAATATTTTAAGTTGAATATAAAACTTTCATGTCCTAAGTAAAGTATAGTAACTCTACGAGCGTTGGTCCCCTAAAAATTCAATATTTTTTATTTGTGCCAAATATTGTTCAACTTTTACACACCAAATAACGCGTGATTTCTCAAAATAACAATTTGGACCGCATACTTTTTACATAATCACTCATCAAAATCACAAAATATTCATTGCGGTGTAGCCAAAATAAAAAAAATGTAATTAACTGCAGAAACTGGATAACTTATATTGATATTTAGTGCTATGAGGTACATCAAGACATCTTTGGAATAGTAAATACACTAAATACTAATAAATTATTAATGAAAATGAGTGAATTTTTGCGTAACTTTGAGTAGTAGTTGTTACTGAATTTTTCAAAACAAATTCTTGAGACACGTAATTAAATACACGCATATACTGACATTCAGTTCCTGTAATTTTGATTTCATAAGTTAACAACTTTTTTTAAATTTGGACTACACAGCAACGGCCATTCAGTGACTTTGATGAATGATTATGCAAACATTATGGGGGCCTATTATTTTGATTTTGGGGCATTACACGTTATATGATGTATAAAATTTGAACAGCGTTTGGCAAAACTATAAAATAATGAATTTTTACGAAACCTAAAGCCCTTAAAACTATACATTTCCACGCGTGTAGTCATTATTTACCATCATCTATAGTGATAGTACGAGCGCTGCAAACATAAAGATATTCTGTCGTAAATAATAATTAGGCATCAGGAACGCACAACAGAATGAAATATAAATTTGGGAAGATTCCCGAAACAAAAGCCCTGCACGTACTGGTTTACTTGCGTTGCCAACGAAGCCTAACCCAACCAGAGCAAAGCAGAGAGAAAAAAGCAAAATGATGTCCTGTGCCCTACCTTCCCTGCTGCCGGTGTGAGGGGAAGGGGGGAGGCGTGGCTTCGTTGGTACGAACGCTGCAGCATAAAGAACTGCCAATATACGCCCTGCACAACGAGCACAAAGAGCGACGAAAATTACGCCGGCAAAATAATGGAAAAATAAAGATGTGGTAACGAGAGAAAAATGTGCGTATTTTATCGCCGTGGTCGGTTTGCGAAAAAATAAAAATAGCGACGATCCGAGAAAAGTAGAATGTTACCTGTACTGCGCACTCATTGAGCAAGATTCATCTGTGTGAACTACCACTTTTATCGTACGCAAGAAGGGTTACCATTGTTAAAAGTTCACAATATTATCTTCACGATAAGCATTATCCTTCACAATCGTAAATGAGGCAGTTTGGCCAAACCGCACAGCGGTATGCTAAGTGTTGCATAGTGACGTTCACTCAACAACTACTTCAAGAACGTAAGTGATGTCTGCCTAGGAAGACAATTTTAGAAAGTATACTCACGTGAACTCAGTTTAGTTCTTCCGTTTACCTTTAACCTTTTAAATTCTCGCACAAAAATGGCGAAAATGTGTTGTCTTTGCGGTCCTTTTTACGTATTGTCATGTTGATGCAGAATCTATAAAATGCGCATGTTTCAAGAATGTGCTGTGGAGCAAAGTGCTCGAATTGTACGGTCCTCGTGACTGTATTCATACACGTCGCAGACGGCAGGCTTATAATTTATAAAAAAAAATTGCGTATAGTACTCTATGTCGCTATTCTAGGATAATGTGACAACAGCAAAATATAGTAGTAAATACATCTTTAATTTTGTAAACATTAGAAGGCATTGATATACATTTTTAGTTTTCATTGTATTGTACTAGAGAAGATGTTATGACACTGAAGATATTCGTAGGCCTACATTCATATAAGACATCTATGACATATTTTTGGAAAAATTTTGAATATTTTGCCACTTCTACAATATTACGTCATATTACGTCTACACATTTAGGAAGGTAATACGTTTTGCTTGCGAAACTGTTGACATATTAACTACTAGTCTATTATTATATCACTTTTGAGCCACAAGGCCGGGGGGGGGGGGGTGGTGGGGTCATTGAAAGAATGTAGTGCGTGGATTACTTAAGTAATCTAGCTAATGGAAGTTACTTGACTGGTATTTATAACATACCATTAATAAAAACCATTGTTCATCGATTATCTATTCTCAATCAGGTTTATGATCAGTGGAATGTAGACATAAACACGGTCCAAGCCTACGTAAATAGAAACACGTGACAATGTTTATACATTCACATGCAGCGGATATACGCAAACTGGCTAAAATATAAATTGAATGTGGCCTTCAAAAATGCCAATTATATTCCGAACTATCTGTACTATTGTAATATTTTATCGTCCCGCGTTTGCGTTAATGTGACATGTGAATAAATTATTAGGCAACTATATGTCGTTTTCAAGAGAACTTCTTTATTTAACAAATTGGTAGCTATATACGTTTTAGTAAGCAAAAATTGTAATAAAATTCCTAGTTTTGAAATTGTTTGCTTGCAGTGAACATTGTTAAATATTATATAGCCTACTCAACTGTGGTCTACATTAATCGTACCGATAATATTAATTACTAATGAAGTAAATAATTGTTCATTGTAATTTTATACGAGGCAGAAGTTATATAAAATAGAGAACATTATCAGAAGCGGTTGACAAGAACTGCGAATATATTTTGTAATATCTAGCACTATTAAACATTTTTAATTTTACAATGTTTTTATAACTAGTTGAAAATATGGTTTACACCAGTAAAATAAATAGGAAAAACGTTTTTCAACACGTTATCATGTGATATGTAAATCTTATACTGTATGTTTGAGAAAAAAATATGTATTGTGTAACATACATAGAGACACTGGTTATTAGTCGTAATAATTGTGCACCGACTTGTTTAATGTATTACGAGCACATCTGCAGTTCTGTTTCACTGTTACAGGCAGCGTGACATTGTCCGCAGCGTCCATTGTTTGATTGTGCCTATAAGAACCTGGATACTATGACACAACAACTCTGAGATTCAAGGGCAAGAACCCGAGACTCTGAGACTTACAAACATCCAATCACTTACCATTAAAAAGAGCTGTAGATAAGAACTTATAGCGTTGAAACAAGTTGGTGAAAATATTTCCTCACCAAAAATGAGTGGCTATAAACATTAAGGTTGTGATGTAAGATTTCTCCAATAGGGAAAGATCACGAAACCAAACAAAACAGGGTAAAAGAGAAAATTAGTTTTCTGTGGGTAATACTCATCATTTAGTTATGTATAAACACTACAGTGTTGATACAATTACTAAGGTATTATGAGAAAATTGTTTACTATGGGTAGTACTCATCATTCAATTATGCATAAACACTCCAGTGTTGAGACTCTTATTGAGGTATTCCTAGTAGGTTTCTATCGCCCTGTGGTTAATATATTAAGAAGTGGCAGTTGCTTGGTTGGTTCTCGCCCTCTTCAGATCTTACTGCGTTAAGATGACGGCATTGGTACAACTGGAATACAAGGAAATACTGTAGAAGCGCAAGGAACTTATCTATCATCCCATCAAGAATTGAGAGCGTGGTGTATGGAAAGAGTATTTATGTTACCACACTGTGTGTGTGGCTATTGCGTTTCTTCTATATCTCGTTCGTTATTTGTTTAATTATCTTTCCTTATCGTGGAAGGTGTGTCTACCACATCCTGCGTGTCTATTGTAAACACAGAAAAATATTTTTTTACGCCTTTAAAAAAGCTGTGTGATATACAATGTCCCACCAGAAGTGCCAACAATTTTGCTGCCAACTCGTTTCTAAAAAAAGCTTTTTTTTTTGTGGCGGACTAATTGTTTATTTTGTATAACTGGTAGCATCGTAGCACGCGCGTATTTGCACCCCTCGTTGTCCAGCAACCCCCTCCTCACCCTTGTCTACGAGGCATGGCGTACATAAGGGCAGAGCACAGTATTTCACAATGCTACCTGGCGGCCGGGCGCTCTGCCAGACAACCAGGTGAGAAGGAATTAACGAGCGAGTATTTTTGCACCCCTGCAGTCACCACCCCCAACCCCCGCAGTGACCCTACCCTCAGTGTGTAGTAGTGCCGCGATCACCACCCTCGGTGAAAGCAGTCGGACCTTGTCGGCTGCTAAACTCCATCGCTGTGGCTCGCTGAATGCAGAGAAATGTGGGAGGAGCCAGCAGTATCTCACCTTCTTCCTCCTCCCCTTTATGCCAAACCTGGCAATGCGTGCACCCTCTCCCACTACCAACCACGAGTCATTGTTTTCCCCTTCAGCCCCAGCTGGGTGTTATGTATTGTCCCAGCCGCCCAGAGGAACTACCCCATTCTACCACAACAAGCGACAAATGTCTTCCTGCGTGCTCCTCGCCGAGTTCTGGACGGTCTCCGCAGATAACGCGGAAAATTACTCAACAATGCATTATCATCTATTCCTTGTTCAGAGGGCCAGTAGTCAACTCACTTAGTGATAAGCATTTTGACGGTAAGGCTGTGAAATTTCTATGAAATACTATTATGTGAGAAATCTAGTCAACTTGTTATTTTTAACTCGTTCATATTAACTCGTTTTATTTACAGTTCATATAAAAGTGTTAACTACATTTTCTTTACATAATAATAATTTTTATCTCTTCTTGTGCTAAAATTCATTAAGAAATTTTACGGGAAAAGTTTTTTTAACATCTTTTTTAATTAGTTAATCGTAATTAATTTTTAATACATTTTTATTAACTCGCGTTTTGTCTGTTTCTCTTTGCCTGATCTGTAACAATAAGATGTTAAGTAGTAACGAACAATGTATGTATGTGTTATATATATATATATATATATATATATATATATATATATATATATATATATATATATATATAGGATTTTATAACGGGGTTTATTACTCACTTCCTTGTCTGTATGTCTGTTCAGTAAAAATTTTCAATAACTTTTAAACTAACTTCCCGATTTGCTAGATACGTTAAACTTAAAATTTGGTTCAGAACCGAATGAAAATGTAATATAAGATCAAAAATGTATAGGCATATGTATATATATATATATATATATATATATATATATATATATTTATTTATTTATTTATTTATAATTCACGGCAATTTTTCTGTCTTCCTGACGAGATTGAGACTTAATCATATCTTTAAAATGTATGAAAATTCAAAGTAAGAGGCAAAAACTTGTGAAGGCTAATTATTCAAACAGCAAAAGCAAATAATTATTGGTAGGGACGGGAATTTTTGATGAAAATATTTTTGGCCCACTTTGTTTCAGTGTCTTACGTGTACACCGGCAGCTCAACTTCATGATTATTGGCAGAGTGTTTTTGTGCAGAGTTGTTAGTCATTAGACTGTGCCAATCAATACACGGATAACTGCCACACATCACGTCTGTGATTTGCGGGTTTAACCTCCACACGCTGAATGTTACGGCACCCAATCACTGACCACAAAGCCGAGATGCAGGTGCGCACGTAAGACACTGAAATAAAGTGCTGCAAAAATCTTTTCGCGAAATTTCCTGTCTCTACTTACTGATATAAAAGTTTCTAATAACACGTGACAACAATTTTAGACACATAATACTAAAAAGTAAAAAAATTAATCAATTAGAACATTTTTATATACCACGTTTTTAAAACGGACGTAAAAGTATAAAATATATTATCCTATGAAATTACTCGTAATACCTCAACGAAGAACATGGGTCGCATGCAGTACATAAGAGGTTGGTAAGTGATTGAGATTTATGTCTCGTCGACGAGGTCATTATAGACGGTAACACAACTTGGTACAATGACAACAGCTGGGAGAGGAGTCAGCCGTGGTCTTTGTTGAGGAACCATCCCAGCATGCACCTGGAGCTATTTATGTAAAGCACGGAACCGAATGCGCGTACAACGTGTTACGGTTTCCCAATCTCGCTCGATGTTAAAGAGGTGTCCTCGACTGGCGCTGGACGGCGTTGCAGCGTGTCACTCGTATTCTTTATTACTCCAAACCGCTTAACTAATTCATATTATGTTTACCTACGAAAATAGCACACACTTGAAACTATGCTTCTATGTCTTCAAAAATTCAGCACGCTTGTTATAAAACATGATTTTCGGGCCTCTGAGAATGGCTAAACACGTTTTTTTTTTTTTTTTTTTAGACTGCTGTAACTCCAGAAATATTACCTGAATACGTAAAGTGGAAAGCGAGAGGCATGCGTTGGTCTTTACTTCACATTATTAAAAAATACAATATTAGAATCACCGCTTAAAGTACCGGAGGGAAAAGACTAGAAGGAAAATCTTGCACGTCAGTTTGGCGCTGCTAATAGAGGCGATATGCTTCTCGTCAAGCGTGGGACACTGGCTCTTATCACTACGCTGTTTCCTCGCGTCAAAGGTGGAAATTCGACGCGGGCGAAGACTCCTCTTAGCTTCCTACTTATAACTCGCAATGTCAAAATGAAGTGGTTGTCGGTTATGGACAGTCAAATATTACACAGCATCTCCCGTGCATTCATTTGTGCAGCTGCTACGACAGTAACACATTGAAGATATTCACGGCAATGTTGAAGACATTTCGCTCTCGAGCAATTTACAGTGCGACAGCTTGGCTCAGTGGTATTTGAATCAAAAGCAGACCTCGTAGCCTGGTCGGATGTGTACCTGCTTACTGTATACGAGAGGTGCTGGGTTCAATTCGCAGACTCTGTTGTGTGTACATTTATGTTCGTCTAAACTGGTTACCAAATATGAACACAATATAGTAATTGTCCCCTACAAAATACAAACAAATTTTAAGGCTGTTCCGGTACCAATTCATGGTATCGATTATCGACCGATAGTAGTCTCATAGCCGAGTCACAAGTAATCGGTGATAGTATCGTCCCAGGTATCAGATAGGTTTATTTAACTTAATTCAGTTACTCACAACAAACATTTCCTCAAGTAGGATTTATTGTATCAGTTCACAGATCCTCTTTGATGCCCTATATTTTTCATTTTAATCGTGCAAGTCTTTTCATTGCAGAAATGATTCTGTACCTTTTTGTCTGTGGCATATAAGTTTTAAATTTAATATTATTTTAACTTTGTTTCCTTATTTAACAATAAGGCTGCAAGGTATGTAGATAGATACCCTATAATATATGTTTTTAAGCTTCGCGAAATGCTTAAATAAGTATTCGCGTGAGTTATGATTCATCGTAAATTAATCAGTGTACTTTAACGTACATTTTATAGGTAGGGCCACGATTTTGTCGCGAAAAGATTTTTGCCCCACTTTGTTTCAGTGACTCTCGTGCACATCGGCAGGTCTGCTTCATGGTTATTGGCAGCGTGTCTTTGTTCAGACAGGTTTCTCATTTGACTGCACCAATCAGAATAAGATTATTGTGACTCCTTACGTCTGTAATTTGCCAAGGCAAGTGAGAGTAAAATTATCCAATTACGGGCGATGTAGCAGGCCTGTAGACGTGCACATGACGCATCGAACCAAATGTTGCAAAAATCTTTTCACCATAAAATTGTGGCTCTATTTATAGGAAATGTTCAGATGTAACATAACTATTTATTATGAGTTTGGACTTCAATGAAAGGGTTATGAATGAAAAATTTAATAAGCATGAACTGAAAAATTGCAATAATATTTGGATAACTATTCAAATAGAATAATTAAAAAATATTTGGTAGGAGTCACAAATAGATATGTTAGATACGACTAACTTTTTTGGAATACTTGGCATCTGCGCTCTGAAGTTTGTTTATTAGAAACACAGAAATTGTGGTTGTGGCTCAGGAGCGTGCGACTAATAGGGTTGAATTTTACTAGCTAACGACTTGCCACTTCGACTATAATCACAAGACACTCAACTAGGAACAGTCTTCGCCTTGAGATCTTTATGTCCACATAATCGAAAATTTCAATCAGATTTAAGAGCCAAGAGGTGTACAGGGTTGTGAGCTGGTTGACTCTACAGCCACTGACACGCTGATGTGCAGGTGCCCCTTACTACTGAGTGGTCACAACACATCTAGTAGCCGGCAAATATTTCATGGTCGTTGGTCTACGGCGCGTTCATCAAGAGCGTACATTTCTGACTACCTGCAGCCCCACCTGGCGACAACCCACGAGTCGCCACTGGACTGGCCAATAATATGACGTCGAAATATTAAAGAATGTTACACATGCTTTTCAAAGCCATTGAAAATAAAAATAAAAATAGGTCTTACTTAAACTGTGATTTTTACTAATACGAGAGGACGTATTTTGCCGCGAAGATGAAAATCTGACGAACGACTCGTAATACCATTATTCGTTCTGCTAACGTCGTTTCAAGAAATGTTCTGAATAAGTGCGTCTGTGTAGCGTAATGGTTGGTAAGTCAATTTGAAGATAAAAATACGCAAAAAAAAATTAAAGAGTAACCAAGTATTTTTAAAATCCAACATTACCAATGAAAACTTGGAAACTATTTTATATCTACTGGTTTCCTTGTTAAAGGTTCGCCATATTTTTTTGCAAAACTACTATAGAACAATTTATGTGAAATATGTCAAAGCTTTCACTCGAAAGTTGTTAACCAGTTTTGAGAACGTTTTTATTTTAAGGTATTAATAAAAAAATAGGCTATTCAAGTTTTACATAAAAACGCATCGTAAAAACGTCCTGATTTTATAGAAGTATAGATTAAAATTTTTATTTTTTTGACAACAGTGATATACTTGTCTTTAGTTTTGTTAGTAGATAATGCGATGCAAATGAAAAAAAAACTGGTCTCATATCAACTAAGATTGATTGACAGAATACAATATTCATATAATTGTTGATTTATGTTTGTGGATAGGATATTTTTACTTATTAAACCAAGGGTAGTAATGTTATAGAAATTTTGATTTATTAACATTGAATCGTTAATGCATTTTACAGAAACTATGGCTCTGATTCACTAACAGTTTCGAAAAATATCGTATTTCTGTTAATCTTAGAGACGTTAAGGTTATTTTCTCTGATCGAACTGCAATACTCGTATTTCCTTTAAAAATACAAATAAATAAATAACAACTTGCGATTCTTGTGATAACATGGCTTTTTCAGTTTTCAGTACAACCATAACCGTCTTTAGTAAGAAGGTCGCGGCTTTAGATCTGGCAACCCTGCCGGGAAAGGTCATTTTAACACTTCTTTTATCTCCCCAAAGACAACGGTTGTACCGGATTCGTTATTCTGCCCTACACACCGACGAATCAGGGGAAGCCACTGCCGTTGGCGAGACAAAAGAAGTGTTAAAATGACCCTTCTTGGCAAGGTGGGCAGATCTAAGGCCACGACCTTCTACTAAAGACGGCTATGGTACAACACATAAAATTATTTGCTGTTTTATAATCTTCCGTACTCTTAGGTATAAAACTTAAATTTAATGCTTATTTATTTAAATACTTGTCATTCAGGCTCTGTTTATTATATACTTGAAATTCCATGCGTAGTCTCTAGTCCATGACTTCAATTGTGTTACGAATGATGATAATAATGGTTTTTGTGTTCCTGGGAATTTTCCTCATAACCGTATTAAACCAAGCTCAGACATAAGCCCAGCATTGATTAACGTGTTAAAAACTATAATATTTACGTTATTTATAAGAGCGGACAATGAACATCAAACACTTAGATTAAGGCCTCGATCTTTAGTTTGTAGTCGTTTCGAAAATATTTTTTCGAACACAAATTAATACATAAATCAAAAATTCATTCTTACACTTTTAACACTTACGTATCATCGTTTGTATCCGAATTTTTCTGTTGCAATACGACAAACGGATTTTTAGATTTTTGCCCTTGAAATATCACATATTTTGTTGTCAAAATAAGCAAATATGAAGCAAAATAATTTTTTGCTAACAAACGGTGCGTCATTAAAAATAAACGTTCTGGCAAAATTGTGTATCATATGGCTGTACACAATCTCAAAATTTTTCAAAGAATTTGTTAAAAAGTATTCAGGTTATTTGCAATTGTTTGAAATAAATTAAAGATCATGACCGTAAGTGTCTGGGGCCGCCACACGCTAGCAACACATTTTACTCCATGTATCCCAATGGTGCACACTTTTTGAGTTTTTCGTATATTACGGTTGTTATCACATGTAGTAAAGTAAATTTTTAATGTCAATATAATTTATATATTTTATATTCATACGTATTTAATACTAAAATTATATATTTGCTAAACGCGTAACTATTCGTTATTAATATCCCTATGTAGCAGGACTAAACGTTTATATGCGTGTATATAAGTATAGCTCAACACTATGTAACTACGTATTGCATACTTACAGCAACTTTTATTAACATGGCTCTTACAATTTTTTAACAGAAATAATTTAAATGGAAAGGATTCGATGCGGTATTTCTGGAAGGACAACACTAACAAATGAGAACATTTTAAATTTTTAAACACATTTCGGGCACATTTGAAACGGAACGTGAATTCTTGTATTAACCAGGTTTTTTTTTTTCCCAGAGAGAAATTCCCCGGAACCACTTCAGCATTTCAGTTACTTCTTTTTGCAGAACCTTGTGACGTCGGGGGCGTGAAGGGAATACGATGGTTTTGTTCCCTTTAACAATCGTGACTGCTCCTTCAACCCCACCCCACAAACTCCTCCCAACACCCTTCCCCCTCTCACAAAGCAAGGCCCACCCCCCGCCGTTTCCTGGCCGGTAATCTGATTTGCATATCAAGTCGATAAAATTCATAACCGGCGCGCGCGAGGGTAGGCGGCCGCCCGGCCACGCGAGGAGGACCACCAGCAAGCGTCGTTGCGATTGGTTCCACGTATCGCCGATTACAGCAGCCGACAAAGACGAGACAAATGAGGGGGCGGGTAATAAGAGGAGCGAGCCCGCAGCTTCCGAGCCAGGGACTTGTAATCTGTGGCGCGCACCGGGAACAAAGATCATCCAATTTAAAACGATGGGGAAAAAAATTCTACATCGCACGTTCTAGGTGAATTCCGGAAAGGAAAAAGAATACGGAAATTCAGTAGATGGGTTTGGTAGGTGCACTTTGGGGGCGCGGGGCGTCGGTGCTCGGTGCCACGGCCGCCATCTTGGCCGCCATCTTGGCCGCCATCTTGGCCGCCATCTTGGCCGCCATCTTGGCCGCCATCTTGTCCGCCATCTTGTCGGCCATTTTGTCGTCTGGTTTTGTCGGCCATCTTGTATTTCATTTTCTCCTGCTCTATCATTCTGTTAATTTTTTCTCCTGCTCTATCATTCCATTATTTCGTGCTCTCTCA
>PNEQ01132067.1:0-14958 GCA_003012365.1 Medauroidea extradentata
CAGGTGAATTTAAATTAACATGTCCCCAATTACTAGGTTATTGAATTCTGTTGCATCACACCGGACACCTGACAAACTCACCCTGAAAATGGCATATAGCCTGTTAAGAAATATTTACATAATATAAATTTAAATAAAAAAATAAAAACACCTTTTAAAGATTTAACCAAGATGGGGAAGTGGCTGAACACTTCACAACAGTAATCACAAATAATTCTTTGGTAGCTTTTTACTAAGTGATAACCCACTGCAAATTGTTTTGGCCACTCATTGCTATCCTTGCCTGTGTATGCGGTGTTCGTTAAAACCTCACAATTTCCTGTGTTTACAATGTACCATTTCAAGATAAATACTGCACCCATTGTTCCACAATGGACGACTTGAGGTACACGCCCTCTGATGTCACACTGCAGGGGGAGAATATTGGGGGAACAAAGCTTGTTTACAATGTGGGAACCTCAAAGTATTTTTAATACAACTTGAATTACACTAGACCCCCAATTTTACAAATACTGACAGTTAAATTTATGACATTCGTAAAATCGCTACCTTCGTAAAAACGATTGAGGCCAATTTTGTCCCATTACCCCTTTACTAAATTTAAAATTGCATTTTTTTCGCAGTGTTTATTTAAAGGGGTCTCGATTTTCGTAGCGTTTTGCGGGAAAGTAAGACAAGTCATCATTAAAATGTATCACAAGACTGACGTCTTCTGATTAAAAGGGTACCCTGAACTGTAAATATGACCGACCCATGACCTGGAGAAAGAAAAAGGGGAGCACCAAGTGTCTTCTCGCAAATACATAGTCTGACATCCGTATCGTTACACACAAAAATTGGCAAATAATAACTTATGTTTTATGTTTAAATTTATATCAATAGACCAGTCTTCCGATTAAAACCACACCTACGAACGATCGATACGACCAATCCATGTCACAAAAAAATAATAAATCAAGCATGGATGCCTGCTCGCGATCATGTAGTCTTGATGTTCGTAGCATTGCGTGGAAAAATAAACCTAAAATGGTTCACAAGACTTGGCAAACAAAACTAAAATTAGTCGCATGCAACATTTTTTCGGAGGCCGCAAGGCTGGTGTGCTATCCTTTGTAACACAAAAATAGTGAATAAAAAAATTGAGTGAAGTTTTAAAACAAACCTTTGTGCTGGACTATGTTCAGTACTTGTGCTCTTTTAATGATGGCACGCCCAGATATTGTGTGCGCAACCGCTCACCTTGCTGATGGGTACTGCTGGTATCTTGTCTCCCCTCTTTTTTTGTTTTCCTTTCACTTTGTTTGCAGTCACTCACTAACTCACACATGCACGCACACACACATGCTCACACACACACCGCCACGGCGCAGTACTCTCAAGCAGACGAAGGTTAACGTACACCTGCATCATCGAGAAATTCCACGAAGCCAATCATCTGACAACGTCAGCGCAGAAATTTTACAGCTTGGAGGAGATTGCAGGACAAGAAGTTTCTCACTTCACCAGGAAAATTTAATAAACTACCAAAAACTGCCAAAACTCGAAAAATAGTGTACAAGAAATGTGATTATTTGTCATTTAGCTGATTTGATACGCCACCAAATTTATTTTTAAGTATTAATATTAGTTTGGGAACTTAGTTGCTTTTTCTTTGTGGTACTGAGTAAACTGTGTTTTGTTTACAATTATCCTACACCAGTGTTTCTGTGTTTTCAAGTTGTGTTATTTAGTTAGTTTTCCATTTTACACAGTAAAATAAATGTACGTACTGTAATATCCTGTATTATATATTTAGCTGTACTATAATATTTAGAGCCTTGTAGTTTTTATAAATGTTGTTTTATCTTGTATAATACCGTATTTGCTTGTGTATATCCTCACCCATTTTTAACCTAAAATTTACATTTTGACTGAGGGGTGGGGCTATACACGGAACAAATCTTGGAAAAAAAAAATTGAGGTGTTTTTAATTGATGTTAAACAGAATTTTGTTATATTTAGGCCTATAGTGATACTTAATGTTTTTAATCTAAAACTACTTTGGTGAAAATTAGGTCGTCGGTGCGCGGCCTATGTTGTCCGTCACTGTACATTACTGTTTACAAAATCAACAAGCGGCAAGGCCGGCCCCGCAGTGTGCGTGGCTGCGGCCGGGGCCCTGTACTGTGCGTGATGCTGGCCCCGCAATGTGCAGGGCAAATCTTTTGTGTTGCTGTTCAACGTACGAGAAGAAAGATCTATGCTTAGGAGTGGGAGAGGGGAAGGGAATGGCGAAGATCACATCACTCGACTGCTACTGTTGACGTGCAACGCTAGGAGTTTTGTAAGGTTTAAATAATATATCACTTCCAACTACATGTACAAGTTTTAAAAGGCACTTACGAACTTTACTGGTAACAATTGGAAGATAATAAACACGTGACTTGACTTTTTGAAAAAATTGAATACATATAGAATTTTATTAAAAATCACATTTAAATACAATAACCGTTCAATTCACTTGAATGTATTTCTCACTGCAGAAACTAAAACTTTTCAGCCAGATTCGGGCTCGTCTGCGTCACTCATTTCACTTTCACTGCTGTGGCCATCATTCTGCCAAACGAGGCCATCCTCTGTGCCATCCATGTTGCTGGAAATATCAGTCACCTTGAAATTCTTCACAACAATTTCCGAGCACATCATGTTCCAAGCAGACATGACCTACTGGCGTACTGTCGACAGAGAAGCTCGTTTCAGCCTGCCAGTTGGGGTATGCTGATGGTCAGTGTTTCGTATCCACTCACTATACATTTTGATGAAGTTTGCCTTATAAGGGCAGTTGACCACAACGTCCAAAGGCTACAGTACTTTAGTGAGGCCTCCAGGAATAACAGCCATGTCGCACCTTTCTTCATATAGGTGAGATTTCACCTTGTCTGTCTGATGCCCTTGGAAGCTGTCCAACACTAGCAGTGAAAATTGTTTCTACATTCCACCAGGTCGCTGATTCCACACGGTTGATAGCCAGTCGAGCATCGAGTCGTCAGTCATCCACCCATTTTGTGGCATAAACTTTTCTTTGGATAGGGTCTTTCGTTTGAATATCACAAAAAGCTGTAGTTTATGGCCGTCAGCAGTCACTGCCAGTTTAACAGTGCACTGCTGTTTCTCGGCTCTGGTAGTCTGAATGCTGACTCTTCGCTCACAAACAGGGTCAAACCACACCGGCGTCTCGTCCGCATTCCCAATTTGCGACATTATGTAGTTATTTTTCTTCCGCAAATGACTGACATACTTCTGAAATTTCACAATTTTCTTCTGGTACTCTTCTGGCAGTTTTTGGGCTTTCGTTGTGCGCCTTCGCAATGATAAATCCTTTCTTGCCATAAATAGTTGAACCCATCCATAACTACCTTAAAATTCTGTAATGGGTATTTCTATTCGTCTGGAGATTGTGTGTGCTTGCATTTGGATCATATCTCTTGACACTGTGTACTCTGCTTTGCGAAGATCTGCAATATAACCATACTGTTCATTTTCTTTTTGCGGAAATTTGCATTGTTTCCCATGAAACACTCTCTTATCTTTAGGCGCCGTTTTCAACTTATCCTGCTGTTGGCACCACGTATGCACACTTTTACGATCAATGTCAAAGTTCTTTGCAGCTTTCTTCATCAAATTTTCCATGGATATTTCACGACCTTCAGTTTTAATTCGGCTGTAAAACTACACAGTATCTTTCCCATTGCAGAGATAGTCAATGCAACTTAAACTAATTACAGTATTATTCCGTACGTAACTAATGAAAATACTGAGAAACGGGAACAGCCATCCACACGCAAAAAAAAACAGTATGGTAACAGATTGGCAAGTGGGGCCTGGCTGTCTACACAATACACACACGTGCGTGCTCTCTCACCCAGCCTGCCGCTGCAGCGCGCTGTTGCCTAGTCTAGCTTTCTGCCGCTCGTTTGGAGGGCATTCGCCTTGCACGTCATTCGTCTCACGTTTGCATGTACGATATGAATTGATGTTGACACACCATTTATTTGTAAATACATCGGCACAGATTCTACCATTGCACCTTGCTTCTGTTGCATCTTTCCCATTGAAAAGTCAGGGGTGGGGTTATACAAGGAATTAATATTTTTCTTAAATTGAATATTAAAAATTTGCATTACTGTCATATGAGGAGTCTTCCCATTATTGTTATTTAGGGATGCGCGAATTTGAAATTGGAATTTTTACGAATATTGTTTTCAAAATTATTCAAAATTCAAAATGTGAATATCAACTTCTAAAAACATGATTACAGTAAACCCTCTATCTAAAGACACCACATGGTGCCAGTTAATTGTTTTGTTAGATTGCTGATGTCGTTAGTCCTTAGGTAGTCAACTTTGACCCCCCCCCCCCCCAAAACCAAATTTTTTTTTAAAGTGTGTTTTTTGTTTGTGTAATTAACGTAGAATAATTACTGTATTAAAATAATCATGTTTTAATTTAAATTATCTTTAAGTATAATTGAAAGATGTCTTCCAAGTAAAATGGTACCCCATAATTACAAAATTATACTCCCATTTTTTTTAAAAATTAAAAAAACGGCATGTGCTGCGAATAATGCTCATAGTTGTTCTTGTGTAATGTAAACATTAAGTAAAAATTACTTAATATATGTGGTAAAATAATTGTAGCCTATTTAAGTCAGAAAAGATATCTTTTAAAACTGAAAACTTCACTTAGCAGGGAAAAAAAAAGTGTAAACTTTGTGTGATACAACTCTTCACATTGCTGGCCTTCAAACTGACTGGCACCGCACACTTGAATACGACCTTTCTTTTTCCTCATAAAATATAATTAAATAGAAGAAATATTAACGTAACTTATCATCGGCACAAGATAAAGCTTGAGTGCATTCAATGTTACATGTTGCGAGCTGTAATAAGTTTGAGAAATACAATATTGACCTGTACTTATTTTTAGCATGAGTGAATTTATTTGGGCTCTGCTTAAAAACACAGTACCTTATTTACAGAATATTACTTGGAGCAACTAGTAGTTGTGAAAGAAATTCCACGAATAAAAAAGTCATTAGAATACCATGTATCACAATGAAAGTGTTGTACAGCCAGTCTTATATGTTTTTTTTTTTCAGAGAGGCAAACAGTAGCACCTAATAAAACAACATTGTGCACATAGATACATTTATTAACATTTTTAAGTTAGGCCTTTAACTGTGCGGTACTGTGAACGTAAAACAGTAGTACCAGTATAAAACACCGTTAAAATATTGTACATAGAAATGAACTACTACAATGTAAAGCACACAAAAACATGGTAATTGGTGCATACATGATGAAAACATAGCAGATAAGCAAGTTTAACCAATAAATGTAAAACAATATGTTTACTTACGTATTCGTCGTCTGCTGAAGTCACACACAGCAGTTGTACTTGCGTATTGCGTAATATAAATACAACTACCCGACCGAAGTAAAGATGAAACGAAAAATCAGAACAGTAAATAAATTGTAAGTGAACAAAATTCTATGCAAATGTCGTCAACAATAGTACTAGTCAGTTCCAAATGCAATTCAAAGATGAAATCCAAAATTCAAAGCCTCAAGTCGTAATTAGAAAAGCACTGCCATGAGACATATCCAAAAGCTAAACATTGTACGAACTGCAAATCTAAACTGAAGTAGCATTACAGGTACAAAAGAAAAATGACTAATCCGGGGAACCCCAGAACTGGGTGAGAAACTGTGAACGTACCTGTCTATCGCCTCACTTTTATATTGACTTCCCACTTATACTGTACACGCCAATCAATCTTTGTTGGTTCATCAGTAGCCATCAGTTTGCTACACGGAGGAGGAGATAAGCCTGTCTTGGTCATAACGTCTCATATGTCAGTGTTACACGAGCGGTTTAAGTTCGCCCGGCGTGCACTTCAACTATATTCCAGCCAAAGTTTCTAACATTTTTCCACAATTTTTGTTTTCTTTGACAGCTGCATATCACTAATTTATGATAACTGTAGTTTGTTATTGTTTAATGCACACAAAATTAATTTTAGAAATTGTTTTTCTGCGATCAATTGCCATTTACTGTCTGGACCAAACGTTGTGCTAGCTGAGCTCCCTTGTGCTGCGGGACGTGTACTAACGGCACGGTCCGCTTACACTCCGCACACGCTCTGTACGGTTCGGACGTTTTCACTCTGTTACAAAAACATAGCGCGTGTTGCTTTCTATCCTCCCCCCATGTGTATCAGGTCACATCGCAGTGGGTTTCTAAGCCCTTATCATAAAACTTCATACCACTTGGTATACTATACTGTAAGAGAAAGGAAAACTATCGTGAGACTGATATCACTATACCAATGAGTGAAATTTAACCACCATACAGAATTTGTTGGCATGTGTATTATAATCAACCCTTTAACAAAATGAGATATAGAAATTTGAAATGATCTATATGTGCATTATAGAAATGTACTTGAGCATAGGGTAACTTGTAAAATATGTGTCAATAAATAACTTTTATCTCCAAGCTTATTATGCACAGGGTACAAACACACTTCACCGGGGAACTGAATTTTGTGTTGACAGATAATCTACCCAAATAAACACCTGTCTCCAACACTATTTTTTCTGAAAGATACAATTAAATATACATTATATTTGATATCATGAAATGTTTATGAAATAAATGTGATTCTCATTATGATGTTAAGCACAGTAAATACTGTATATTAAAGAAAAGTACCTTAATTTTGTAAATATCACATGTCACTAATTATTTTTGTATTTTCAAAATTTGAATTTACTGTGTTTTTCAAATTCATTAATATTTTTTTAAAATAAAAACATTTATGTACATAGTAATTTTTGTAAATATACGTTTTAATGTAGTCAATGATATTCTTTAGGTCTGTAAATCATTTTATGTAATAAAGAGTGTGCTCTTGGTTTAATGCATAAAACCGTGTAATGCTAATTTCGACTATTAAATATTACTACACAGTAACTATCCAAGGTAAAAAATACAATAATTCATAACCTAAGGAAAATTTACCATTAACCGACCAAAAAGGCATTAAACATAATCTGTCAACAGCTTACATACAAAAATTTTTAAATCCACTCAAAGATTATCGTAGACACTGTATACCAATGAAATAAAATACAGTAGAGCCCCGATTTAACGAACTCGGGAATAACAAAAACAGTGATTTAATGAAAGGATTTTCAGGAACCTTCAAAATATAACAAAAAATGCATTAAATAACTAAGTGGATTTTATAAAATGAATTATTATTTTTAATTTAAGTCCTTTAAAAATACTAGCACCGACCGCAGTATATTCTTATTTCTCAGTAGAAAAGCTTAAACCATCTGTCGAGAAACAAAAAAATTCGTTTAAAACTTTGGCAGCAGAAATTATTTTGAGATATGCACGCGCGGGCGCGGCCGAGCGAGCGCTGTTATGTTGCGTAAGGGTGCGTACACAAAGAAAGCAGGTATCCTGCTAGCAGGCTGCCGGCGCCGACCGGCACGGAAGATATGCGCGAGGACAGCACACAGAAGACGTGTGTAAAAGCAGGTCTGAATCGGCTGGTCGTACAGTAAATATCTTGGGAGAAATGTGTCGTCCAGTTCGTCATCCAATGAAGAATTCATAGCTTTGGATAGTATAATTTTAAATGTTAGTTGGAAGAAAACTGATGTACATTCTGTAATAATTGAGACTTAAATTAAAAATTTTAAAAACTCCCGACTCACAGGACACTAAATTTGAAATCTATCAGACAAGTAGAATTGCTCACATTCACTTATAAAAATACTAGAAAATAGCTGATGATTTTTAAACGGCTGAAAAGATTTCCTTGAATCATAGCTAAGAACATTCTCGATTAAGTAAGATTTCAAACAAAAAAAAAACTCATTAAAATTGTTCCATTTGTTTAGGAGCTACGATGCCACAGACAGACACACAGATACACAGACAAACATAAGGGGTGTGCGAAGCTTCGCATTGTCGAAGTCGAATCAAAGATTTTTGTTCCTTCGACTTCGTCTTCGACCAATAAAAATCTTCGAGTTGAAAGTCGGTCGAAGATAACCACAATTCGCATCACAACAGACAAAATTATTTGTGTGGAGCAGGTAATTTTCCGTTTATTTGTAATTGTATTATTCTGTATATCTTTCACTTAAAAACTAACATTCATGGCACAGTGGTGAACTATTTATTTGGTTTAGGCTACATTCGGCGGCACAATTTCTCTTAAGCCGGAGTCACAATAATCCAACAAAACTACGCCGGCGCAACGAAAACAATATCTGTAGCCAGTAAATCAGTAAGTACAGTAAAGTACCATTTATCCAGACTTCCAAACACCGGAATGTTCTAAATAACGGACATATTAAAAATATTTCCCTACATACCTTACGCATCAAACATTTTTTTTAGCTCAATAGTACCACTGTAATTTCTGCTTTCCCGTGTATATATATTACGTAAACAACACAGAACTAAGATCATAGAAAACTGCATACAGGTAGTACTGCAAGCCTTAGAGTGAAATCAGCATTAAAGTGGTCCCGATCACGGTCTTAGAATTATGGCAGTGGGTCCCGATCACAAATGAGAAAGTTTTAACGGAGTGTGGTGCCTCCATGTTGATCATTCATCTCTGGTGTTGCCAACGATGTTATTGTTACGCTTCCCGTTCTATATTACGGTGGCGATTTGTTATGACTTTAATCTTAAACCGTAAAGACTGCAGATTCATTTAAATCAGAATTGCCATTTTCGGTAATTTTATTTTTGTCATCAGCAATAATGAACAAAGAAATTAACCTCTTGTACAAAGTGGAAATTTGTGGTTGTAGGCCTAAATATGGCTTCTTCTAGCGGTTGGAAGGGAGTAGGCCTAAAATGTTACGTCTCGTAGGCAGGTGTTCATGTTACATTAAATTAATGTTGGTTTTGTTCAGATATGTTGACATTTAAGTATTCCGCAGTATAATTTCGAGTTATGGAGGTTATAATCTCACTAAAAAAAATCCTCGTTTATCTTATGCACCCCCTGTTTTGAAAACAAAAAGTCATTAGAAAAAAATTTGTTAGGCTACATTAGTAAATACGGTATATTTAAATACTTTTTTCATTACCAATTGTTTGTGATAAAATTTTTTTTCTTTGCTGTCTGATATGAAAAAAATTAAATTCTTTGACTTTCCTTCGACATTCCTTTCCACAATTCAAGATACGGTTCGACTTCGCTTCGCATTTAAAAACATACCTTCACACATGCCTAACAAACATGTCAAACTTATAACATCGTTCTCTTTGCGTCGGGGGTTAAAAAGGGGCACATACAGTCGTGAATTATCATAATTTATTTAAGGAATTGAAGACACACTGCGAAAGATTGTTTCAGTATATGAGAATGGTACACGAAACTATTGAATATATTTTAAATAAAGGGTAGCATAGGTTATTATTTGAAGGTACGTTAAATCTGCGCTGAATTAAAATGCAAGAAAATATAACCGATCACTTAAATTAGTAATGAGGGGGCCTACGTATGTTTGCTGATACATTCCATATTAATACGTTTTTATTCTCTTGAGGGCGCGGTTCATCTTCGTTTTCAATAAAATACTTTTGTATTTAATAAAAAATGCTATAAAATTTTTCTCCACGTCAGAAACTCCGTTACCCAAATATTTTGTGCATAAAAAATAATGTAGTTAGAGAAATAATTTAAATAATACATATTCTCAATAACAATTATTCACGCAATTATATATTGTCTGTGTAGAACATTTCTATTGGCATGCTCTTATTCCAAATAGGGCGTCTCTGAAAAACAACATGGAAAAGAACTTTGTTAGCTGTTCTTCAACATTCAGAGAGCACAACCTGCACGGTCGACCAGCGAGCAATAACTATCCAATAATTCCGGTTAGCTGGTTGAAGCAGGCGTACCAGAGCCGACACGCGCCTACCTGCTTTCATTGTGTGTGGCAGCACTTATTAACACAAATTTCCTGAAGCTGGTCCACGCCGATCGGCGCCGGCAGCCTGCTAGCAGGAAACCTGCTTCCTTTGTGTATGCACCCTTACAAGCGCGCGCCTAGATCCTCATCCTGGCGGCTAGCGAGTGAACGAGCATCTAGGTACCCAGTCTCCACATCGCAAGAACCAATTCATAGATAGTGCTTCGCTTCTCCGTTAGAATGCGCTGCACGGCAGCATGCTCTCTTCATTAATTCTATTACCAATAGAATGCAGTGGTTCACAGCGTGATTACACTCGCGTGCCGTGATAAAACAAGCGAGTTTATAATTATTTACGTAGTGTTATTTACGCAGACTTTTTACAACAAATTTATTGCAGTAAATGTAAATAATTTGTTTCTCCGATGCTAAAAAAATGTTTAAGTGCAAAGTATTTTTAGCTAGCAAACGAGTTTGTTTCACGAGCGCGGCTGCATACAAGCTATAATGGCTGCCGCCGCCGCGCATATTTAATTATTATTTTACTGTGGTCTCACAAACTCTTAATCCAGTTTTCCTTGCAGTTTAATTTTTTTACAATTTTTCGTGGGAATTTCCTTAATTTTGTTGGTGGAGCTGGCGGGAGATTGACGAAAAGATTGAAGGCTCGGCGGTGTTAGTCATCACGTTTCACGTGTTGATGGGGCGCGCAAGGACGGCCTAACTCGCCATGCGCACGCTCGCCGAGCATTGCACTTAAAGTTTTTAAAGTTTTTTCGACGATTTTTTTTTCTGTTCACGGTTGTGGCTTACCTGTTGACAGTAAATGCGTTTTGCAATTGTTTTGAGCCAATATACTTTTTAAAAATTACCTTAAATTCCGACGAAACATGCCCAAGGATTTAAACATTTTTTTGTTGTTCAGGGGAGGGGGTGAAGTCGGATTTAACGAAACATCGATTTAGAGTAAACATTTTCGGGTCCCATGGCATTTCGTTAAATTGGGATTCTACTGTATGTTGCTCTAGCAAGTGAACTAAAAAGGAATTCTTAAATGGCAATACTTTATTTATAGATTGTACACGACAAAGATTAAAATGTGACGTATATCGATATTCATTACATCGTGTATGTCAACAGAAATATTTCTTATCACAGTGGTTGTGCCAAGCAACACGCACTGCTGTCACTCTCGGAAGTTACGTCATCGCAGTCAGACACCATCGACTGATTTCATCCTGTGTCCTCACTATCACTTTCACTGCCTAGATGGATAATAAAATCGTCGACAACTGTTTTCATGATATGGTCCTTCTCCCAGTATTGTTCCTCCAACTTGACAACGTGATTACAGTAACTGTTCCAATCTTGAGCTGTGACTGAATTCATTGCTTCATTTGTCTGTTCAAGTAACGCTGTTAAACTATATTCACCAGTAGTGTTTTGTTTGTGAATCAAACGCTTAACTTTGACCCACGCTAGTTGTATGGCTTTTAATTCATACATGTATGGCAGTAAACGAATAACACTATGTCCATGTTGTTGCAGCAATTTATCCACTCTGAAAATTTTATCTGCAGGTTTGTTGGCATTAACGAGTTTCATGAGAGTATGTATCCTCATCTCTTCATCACACACTATGCCGTGCCTTCTTAACCAAGCTATAATATCCTTTCTTACATCATACTTAGAAGGTGGCTTGTCCTGTTGTTTAGAGTGGTATGGAGCATCATTGTCCATGACTACAACTGAAGCTGGCGGTAAATTGGGAACCACCATTTTGGATATCCACTTCTCAAAATTTGCATTGTTCATCTGGCCGTAATAATCCCCGCTTGCTGCGTCAGCTTTATAAACGAGCAACTCTCCAGGAAGAAATCCACCTTTTGAACCTGTATTAACAACAAATAACCTTGTTGAAGCATTTCCTGTTATAACACCTCGAACGCTATCATGTTGCCCACATTTATGGAATGTGAGGTTGCTGTCGATCCATGATTCGTCACCGTAAAACACTTCTCTTCCTTCAGACCTAACTTTTTTTATATGTTTCAAATACTTTGAACGTCAAACAACAATATCTGCATGTTCGATGAGCACGTGCCTTTTGTTGTAACACTTTTTCCAGATGAAACCCATATCTTTAACGAGTGAGTCTCTTAAGCGACGTCTTGCTCCATTCCCAACCAATTCTTTCTTTAAGAACCTGCATTAGTTTATGAGTAGTTGGTATAACGTGCTTGACAGTGTTGAACTCGTGTATGATATCTCTTATGACTCGTCTGTCAAAGCTGTCGACTACAATTTTACGATTTTTCTTCGGCCTGCAAAAAGTAAAGGATATATTTTATGTTATCGTATCTTATTTTTCGTTACACAAGAAAACTTACAAAATTGTTCAAATAGAAACTGTTTGTAAATAATAAGTTGATTAGAAAAAAAGGGCAATCTATGGTTGTTTAGGATTTATTGAAATAAAAGAGCTGTACAATGTCACAACCATATATTGCAGTACAGAGCTTATGGCGCGCGCTGTTTCCAGATCGCAGCCACGTTACGAAGTTCGGGAGGTGCACTACTCCAGAAATTTAAGCTTTAAAATATTATATTATTTATTATTATAGTTGATATTACAATTTGTATAGCATCACGCTTCAAAATATATCATTAATGATATTTTCTATTACTTTAAAATAAGAAACAATTCACATACTCCACTAATTCACTACATGAATTGAAACTGGGATTTCGTTAAGAAATAATTATCATGTATATTTTAACCCTTTATAGCTACTGCCAACAAAATGAAAGATTTCTTCCATTTTAGTAGCATCTGTCTGAAGACAGACACGTTATTAGAGTAGTTGAAGATTGTGAGATTGAGCATTCAAAACTAATGACGTATGGGAACTGAAAAGTATGTCTTTTATTTGTCACTTTTATTGGCTGCTAAGAATACATTTAAAGTGGTAGAAGGGGAATGTTATTGATTTATTTGGACGTTTTTACATGCCCTCTAACAGCACAAGGCCTTGGCTGAGATGCATGGAGGGAAGGGGAAGGAGTCGGCCTTGGGCTTTTTTAAGGAACTGTCCCAACATTCGCCTAGTTATTTTGGAAGTCAAGATGGTCGGAGCCGGGCATTGAACCCGGGTCTGCCCGAAGGCGAGGCGAGTGTTTTACCACTGCTGCACCACGCTCGGTTATCAAACAAAAGAGAGTATATTAATGTTCTGCTGCGATGTCAACTTAGGCATATCACTTATTTCCTCTACTCCTTTCTTAATTGTCTCTTAAGCCTAAACGAGAGCATATATAATTCAATTTGTTTACCAGTATTGTTTAAATTTGTATTATTATTTATTATGCTGTTTTTCAATACTTAGACACGAAGTTGAAGGTAATTACACATTTTCGTCCTTCAAAAACGTACAGAAACCAGATAATTTTATTTGTTAAGGAAACAATTAAGACGACGTAGCAAAACCTTATAAACAAACTTACGACAGTTTCATTTTTATATCCGCTATAATTTAGGATTTAAAAATAGTTACCATACAAGTAGTATAAATAAAGGCTCATTGCCTTATATTTGTTTACGGGAATTATTTATTGTTTGTCTTTCTTTTATGATTTCACTTTTTCGTGTTAGTTTGTTGTACTGTGTTGTTGGTTTGTTTGGAACATCCTGTTTCTTCGGAAGCTTCCTTAATGCGTTGATAGTGTATGAAAAATACTGGAATAAGATCAGTACAATATATAGCTCCCTTTCTCGTAGCCTACCTGTATTACGACTTTTTGTTGTTTTGCCTTCCATACAAATGAATGTTAACAAACAATTACATACGTGAAATTTTGATTCTAAATCAGTCACTCGGCTGCGAGAAACTGTAGTTTCGTTACTGAACCATTTTAGGACACGGGACGAAGAAAACTGCTGACTAAAGGTAGCCTGTATCTTATTTATTATCCATTCCAGACGTAACCTGATAGTAAGCAATGATAAAGGAACGTTTTTTCAATTCAGCCTACACTTCGAGCGACACTCAGCTGTCGAGTTTGTAGGGAGAGCGCGCGGCGAATGCATGACAATAATACGCCACATATTTCACAGCTATAAACAAGAGAACAGCTAAAGTTATTGAAGTTGGGTTGCTTTTCAAAACAGATTCAGCTTATTACGAACTCCTCATCGCTTTCATCCCCCCATCTAACTTGAATTGCATAAAAGTTTCTCACTGACCCACTTTTTGATGTTTCAGTTTGTTAGAAAGCGCACAAAACGATAGAAAAAATTCTGTACAACTAACGAAATAAAAAAAAATTTGCCTTCAGATTTTTTGTTGGTGTCCAGATATATGAAATTACACACCATAAAAATCTGGATACGATGTTGCTTTTGATTTGTAAGTTATCATGTGATACATATAGGGATGCATGAAAACAGTACAAAGTTCAAAATATTTGTTTTGTAATTTTTGAACCCCTTAAAATAGGATAAATGATGAACCAACTACATCACCCGATGCAAGTTTCGATTCTGTACAATATGCAAAAATTTTAAGATCAAGGTTAAAACGTGAATATTTTATGATTTTTGGCAACAGCACGTGCCAAAACAAGGACAGTTCTCATAACAGTTACCAAGTGTTGAAAAGAGAGAGTGAATGTCCATATGACTCTGTACTGCAATCTGTGCGTGAGACGGCGTGATTTCACCACAAACTGCATTTTTTTACAATTTCGTCAAACAAAAAAAAAAAAAAAAAAAAACAGGTTTCGTCATTTTTTTCTTTCGTTCTTTCCCCACGGAATGATCAATGATCATGAGAGACGTCAAAATTTAACTTCTCATGCTGCTTCTGCCAGCGACCCACGTTCTTTCGTTTCAGCCACGTCAAATTGACGAGAAGCATTTTTTGTAACTGAAATTTTTTAACTACTTGTATAAAAGCTAGTAAAC
>PNEQ01132067.1:15058-34855 GCA_003012365.1 Medauroidea extradentata
CTTCTTCCTCCTCCTACCCCCCCCCCCCCAACTCTGGGGCCTATTTTTTTACCACGTATTTTTTCTCCTATTTTCCGTGTATAGTGCTCACCCCTGAATTTTTATCATTTGTTTTGGAATAAAAGTGCTTGCTATACACGAGTAAATACTGTAACTCAGATTGTACAAGTACAGGAGTTTTTGAAGCGCAGTGATTTTACGAGTCAACTCTCAGCAACCATATTTGTTGAAATAAAATTGAAGAAAGTCAACAAAAATGTGAAAAATTGTGGTAAAAATTAGTTAAAATAAATCCACGAATACACAGAGACAAACTATGTTGTTCGTAGGGTTACCGCTTATAACTAGTGTGTATTGGGATAAAGCATACAAGTTGGGACTCAATAGGAATGTGTTGCAGTTGTGATTTGAACCATGAAGATTGCAGTATGGTGACTGAAGGTAGGCTATCATCTAGGTTCATAAATATAACAACATTGTGCCTTCCTTTGTCGTCTTGTGATCCTTTTGCCAGTCTTAGTGCTCTTCCTAGTTCTGGTACCTGGCTATATCTTATCTCTCACTCATAACTCACCACCGTCTACCTACCTCATTTATCTACATGCGTCTCTTTTCAGCTGACTCCTCCAACCTTCCCCGTAAACACTGTGCTGAAACAACAAAAGTAGTTTCAGCATTGGCTTATCATTGTTAGGCGTAGTGATGGGCAAAATCAAATGTTTCTCGAAATCGGTTTCAGTTCGAACGTTCTTTTCCAAAATTGATCATTCATTCGTTTGTAATGTTCAAACTTTCATTGATTTCAACATTCGAATTTTCATTCGTTTCAATGTTCAAATGTTCACTCATTTCAATGTTCATTAATTTCACAGTTCGGATTTTCATTTGTTACGCATTTCAGTTCACTTTAACAATTGTTTCATTGATTTGGTTTGTGAAAAATCAGTTTTTTTTTTTGGAACAGTACACTGCTCAGCTTTTTCTGTGTAATCACGAAAAAAGGCAAGCTTTTAAGCACACCTGCGTTTATATTGCCTATTGTGTTTTCGACAGGTAACCAAAACAGTTAGAAGAACTTGCATAATTTATCAAGTTTTATACTGTGGCAAACAGAAAACAATGCTAGGGAAACAGATTTAATTTGAAGCTGCCTTGATAACAAAGTTGCTGGATTTATCTTTTATAACTACAGCCAGCAACTGAACATAAATAATGCAACGATACTGGGGTGCTCACAAGGGGGATCATTGCGCAAGTTACGCATGTAGAATTTATTGGGGGGATGTTTCATTTTCAAGAATAAAATGTTTAATCATAAGCGAAAAATAGTATAATAATTGTACAAGCGCTATCTTGGTATTACCTACAAAGTAGGCTAGTAAAAACCAGAGCAGTTGTATTTGTTTTCGATTGTTTTTACAAAATGTTCATCTCTCCAGTACTAAAGTTTCACTCGTAGGAAATTGGTTTTTGAGTTGTTGGGGGGGGGGGGGGATGGGCACCCCTGCAACAATACCTGAAAATGCTGAACCTTGACTGGAAGAGTAATAGTACGTTGAACCCACGATAACTTGGACTTCGATGTCCCGGACTTCGGATAACTCGGACAGAATTTCAAAAAACAAAATTAATTTTAATTAAATAATTTTTTGGTCAAAAACCATAAGAAAATTGTGTCTGCCTTATTTAAATCCATCACGTTTTATTTAAAAACAGTATTAAGCTTTAAAAGCAGTTGCTCATCGCTACGTAGCCTTTAATAATCCCACCGTAAAATATGTGGCAAGTTCCCAGTGGTGAAATGTTGCTAGCGAGGCGCGCGAGTAGAGATGCAACTCAGCAGGCAGACCTCCCTTCTTTATCTTTCCTCCCTCTTCAAAGCGCGAGCCATACACATACGTGCGTTATAAATAAACATTTCAGTATGATGCTTGTGAATTGGATGGTAACTACAGGTCACAATGGCACCTAAAGGGAAATTTATTTTGTTCTGGTATGTGCGATAAATTCAAGATTGCAAAACAATTTGTTCCGGACATTAATAAACAAAATTAAAAGCCTTTGGTTTGCATTGCAATGTAGGCAAGGTTGTGAGAGGGTTTTACGGCCCTTTAACGACGTCTTACAAGCAGATGAGGGTGAGGTGAGGTGAAAGAACAACACACCATCCATGCCCGAGCAAGGATTCGAACCCAGGGCCTCTCGCACCGTAAACTGTTGCGTAACCCACTACGCTAGAGACTGGCGCGATATCGAAAAAAAACAGGGCTTAATATATTGTAAAAAAAGGGGGGGGGGCAGAATGGGGCTTTTGCCCCGGGCCGCAATTTCTAGAGGGCCTCGCTTTTAAAAAAGTTAAATGATTAAAATGAATGGGCTTTTATTGAGTTCCGTTAATGTTGATGGTATCTGTAAAACTTATTTTAAATGTAAAGTGTGTGTAAACACGTCACTGATCTATGATGACGCAGCCAAGGTAAGAGAGTATGAAGGGAGGCCTACAAGCGCACATTATCACTTCAACCACGGCTGTAGACTTCAACTAAACAAAAAAATAAAAAAAGGAGGAAATGTAGACTGAGATTTACGTTGCTCCTGGCCTCGTATTCTAGCAAAGAGGCCCTGGAAAAAAACAATTTCTAGTAGGAAACTAGTAGCTGGCTACAGACACTGTGACATGCTGATGTTGAGCAATTTTTCACGTAAACATCTCGTGAGTTGCGTGTGTTTACGTATGGTGTTTTAGTACTGTTGAAAATTTACCGGTAGACCTTGATTACTTCCGCTCGCGCTCTTATCACCGTAGCTTATCTCTCGCACACACACTCACACACGCATGCACATAGACTGTCGTCAGCCAGGCAAGAGAAGGGGGTGAGATCTTTCATGTGGTAGAAGGGTGCCTTGGTGCCATCTTCTAGCACAGATAAAAAAAAAGATCAGCCAGAAGTAGCATAACAAATAAATAAACAATAATCTGTTGGCCCAGGTTGTTTGACATTCTTTCTTTTATAGTTCTCCACGTTACAGTGAAAATTTCCCCACTACCCCCTCCTGTAAATTGATACATACAAAGCAGTATATATTGCTGCCTCTTTTGTTTGTAGAAATGATAGCGTACTGATTTCCTTATGTTTCTTGTGATTAATGACCGATTACCCCTCCTCCCCAGACACCCCTCGATAACACGGACAGCTTCTCCCCCCTTTTAGTGCGAGTTATCGAGGGTTCACTGTATAAGTGTTTTATTTTGCACATAAAAACTCATTTTCTGAACGTCACAATTTAGCGTCAATATATCTGTATATAATTACCTGCAACGTCTGTTCCGTCTGAAAGAGTGTTATCGAAAGCATGGCAGATACTCAAAACTGGAAGAAACAGATTAGAACTAAATGTGTGGACAAATTGATTTTTTAAAATATCAGTTCATAAGTTGAGTTTTTATGACTGGTTTCATTGACCTAATATTTAGGACCTGTTAATAAAGTTAAACATAAATTTCAATGTTCGTATAAATCAGTGATTCGTAAACATTTATGCAAATTTATGAAACCGAAACAATACTGTTTTTGCTTAGCCTTTTAAAAGTGGAACATAGTTTCCCATGTCTGTAACCTTGACAGTGGTGAGAGTGAACGTGAATTAACTATAGTACGAACAATACACTTTTATGCTGTTAAGGGGCTTCCCTACCTCCACTTCAAATGTCTTGCAGCGAGTTACGACTGTTCTTTTATGATGAAACTATTTAACGTACATTATATTTGTATGTCTATGAAAAGAACACACACTTCAAACTATGTCGCTATAGTTTAAAAAAAAATGGCACGTTTATTAAAAACATTATTTTCGGGCCCCTCAAAATGGCTTAGAAATGGCTTTTGCAGACTGCCGTATCTGGATAAATAACAACTGGATTCAAAAATTGCTCCTATAGAACCGAGCATTAGACTTCGAACTATGCTGCTGACAAATACAAATAAAATAATGCTGTTGCTTAAATTCCCATAAAAAAATGATAATAGTGAAGACTGCACCCAGCTGAATGGCTTGCGCAGAGAATCGATAATTCATTACGTACGTCGGTCAGTGGTAACCTTACCACTCCTGTTTCACACACATTTACTTCGTGAAGTTGTAGTGTTTTTTTTTTTTTTTGTTTAGCATATTTTACGAAGAATGAGAAAACAGTTTATATCAGGTAGGTAGGTAATATTTATTATTTTCTCTACTCTCTATCTCGTTACTGTTATCTGCGTGCTCGTATCTAGTTACACTCGTTTTATCCCTTATCGTATTTATTCCGACGCCTTAACTCAATGAAACATTCACTTCTAAGTGAACGTTTGTTATACTTCTCAAATTCTTATAAAATTAACATTAGTTTAAAAACTGAACTAAGCGAATGAATTATTCGAACGATCAGCCGAAAACCAATTATTCGATTTTGGCACAACAATTCAAATACAGTGAACCGTGAACCCTCGATAACTCGGACCTCGATGTCCCGGACTTCGGATAACTCGGACAGAATTTAAAAAAAAAATTAATTTTAATTAAATTATTTTTTAGTCAAAATCATAAGAAAATTGTGTCTGCCTAATTTAAATCCATCACGTTTTATTTAAAATCTAGGTAGCCTTAATATTCTCCCCTTAAAATATCTGGCAAGTTCCGTGTGGTTAAATGTTGCTAGCGAGGCGCGAGAGTAAAGATGCAACTCAGCAAGCGCATGAGTAGAGATGCAACTCAGCAGGCCGACCTCCCTTCTTTATCTTTCGTCCCTCTTCACCGCGCGAGCCAGACACGCACGTGCGTCATAAATAAACATTTCAGTATGATGCTGGTGAATTGGACGGTAACTACAGGTCACAATGGCACCTAAAGGGAAATTTATTTTGTTCTGGTATGTGCGATAAATTCAAGATTGAAAAACAATTTGTTCCGGACATTAATAAAAAAAATTAAAAGCCATTGGTTTGCATTGCAATGTGGGCAAGGTGGTGAGAGGGTTTTACGGCCCTTTAACGACGTCTTACAAGCTGATGAGGGTGAAGTGAGGTGAAAGAACAACACAACATCCATGCCCGAGCAAGGATTCGAACCCAGGGCCTCTCGCAATGTAAACTGGCGCCTAATCCACTACGCTAGAGGCCGGCGCGATATCGGAAAAAGAACAGGGCTTAATAAATTATTTAAAAAATAGAAGGGGGAGCAGAAAGGTGCATTTGACCCGGGCCGGACATTCTAGAGGGCCTCGCTTTTGAAAAAGTTAAATTATTAAAATGAATGGGCTTTTATTGAGTTCCCGTTAAGGCTGGTGGTATCTGTGAAATTTATTTTAAGTGTTAAGTGTGTGTAAAGATGTCACTGATCTATGACGACGCAGCAAGTATGAAGGGAGGCCTACAAGCGCACATTATCACTTCAACCTCGGCCGTAGACTTCAACTAAACAAAAAAAAAAAAAAAAAAAAAGAGGAGGAAATGTAGACTGAGATTTACGTTGCTCCTGGCCTCGTATTCTAGAAATGAGGCCCTGGAAAAAAAATAATTTCTCGTAGGAAACAAGCAGCTGTCTGCAGACACTGTGACATGCTGATGTTTAGCAATTTTTAACGTAAACATCTCGTGAGTTGCGTGTGGTCACGTGCGGTGTTTGTATTACTGTTGAGACTGTACCGGTTGACCTTGACTACTTCCGCTCCCGCTCTACCACCCTAGCTTATCTCTTTCTCTCACAAACGTACGCACGCACATATACACGTACGCACAGGCTGTCGCCAGCCAAACGAGAGAAGGGGGTGAGAACTTTTATGTGGTAGAAGGGTGCCTTGGTGCCAGCTTCTAGCACAGATAAGAAAAGATCAGCCAGAAGTAGCATAAAAAATAAATAAAAAAGAATCTGCCGGCCCAGGTTGTTTGACATTCTTTCTTTTATAGTTCTCTACGTTACAGTGATAATTTCCCCACTACCCCCTCCTTTAAAATGATACATACAAAGCAGTATATATTGCCACCTCTTTTGCTTGTAGAAATGATAGCGTACTGATTTCCTCACGTTTCTTGTGATTAATGACTGCTTACCTCTCCGCCCCGGACGCACCCTCGATAACACGGACAAATCATAACTCGGACAACTCCTCCCCCCTTTTAGACCGAGTTACCGAGGGTTCACTGTATACGAATACTTAAAATCGATTTTGCCCATCACTAGTTCGGCGATCATTTCATAGTGAATACTTGAGCACTTCGAGTTGTATGGACAAGTGTTGCATGAAATAGGGTCACAAAACTGAACTTTCAAAATGCTGACATTTCCCTTCCGTCTTTTCAAAGTCTACGTAATTTCCACGGAAGGTTGGGAAAACTGGTACTGATGTGGGAGAGGAAGCTGGTAGTGATGTGTGAAAGGGGTGACAAGAGGTGCACAGCTATTTTACTGAGGGATAGGGCAACATTCAACTATAGCAACAAAGAAGAGAAAGAAGGCAGTTGTTCACTTTTATTATAACGACATAAGTTACCATGATATGACTACAGGTACTTAGCCAATAAGGCTAACAATGTAAACAATCACACTTGCTCAGCTGATCACTAGTTTCCTTTGTGTGTGATGAACTGGTGACCACCAGATACAAGATATTTTCTTGAGTCTGGTAACTGGAAAAAAGTGTGAAAATAGTGGTTTCAACAGTGTTAGTAGTTTTTGATTCAATATGATTTTTTTAAATTCAGATTTTTTACGATTGCTACTGCATAACCTTGAATTTACAAACAAAAATAAAAATTTACTTTGCTTTAATGGTAATAGCATCAAAATTTAGCAGTTTTTGCTCTATAACTTTGAAAAGTCTTAAAACTGACTTGTTTTTATCCTTTTTACTAGTAATTAGAGCAGGCATCCGTGGCTGTTGATAAATTTTACATCAGCACAAGCACGGTGACGTTACTCCAGCTTACTCTTAAAATTACTACATAAAATTAATTAGTTTGATATTGTTGTAGTTTGCGGTTTCCGTGTTGGTTAGCCTGTGCACTAGAATGAGGAAACCCAGCAGTATTTGTGGCTTATACTTAAGTTCTCTTTGTTGCTGTTTATACGAGCATGTCAGCTGTACACCCAAAAAAAAATGTAGGGTTTTCTTTTAAAAATGTGTTAATTTTCTGACTGTAAAATTGGTGGTCTACTGTACATGCGACTTTTCTTATGCTGCACAAATATATTTTGGGTGTAAAATGTATATATTTATGTTGTTTAAGACATTTTTAGACTTTTGTTTTGTAATTATTATAGTAATAATTAATCAGAGTTGGGAGAACATAAGTAAATTTGTTGTAAGGATAATTATTTCAAGCACTTGTTGACTTGTTACATTCATATCTTTGTTTGTTGTGGTAGGTCCCGAGAGAAGAAACATAGGCGGTCATCACCTCCATATGACGGCATCAAGGATAAGGAAGTTGACGAAGGTGGTGATTTGGTATACAAGGTTCTTTCATTCCCTTCGAAAATCCTCTCCCCCCTGTATGCTGATAGCATTGGGCAGGGGACGAAGGCTTACCCTAGAGTTCTAGTTAAGACTACAAAGGCGCGTCCTTTGGTTACGTTTTGTGAGAATCCAATCATCAGCACTGCCTTTCTGAAGACCCGGAAAGAAGTTTTTGCAGAATCTTCACCAGATTTAATCAAATTAATGGAGGTGATAATGGAAGGGGGTGGAGAGAAAAATGTTAAGAAAGTGGACAGAAATTCGAAAACATCTGATACAAACTTATCTAACAGTCTTGCGGCCTTGCAGGTATCTTATGATGAGGGCGAACTAGAGGATAACCTTTCATCTGATGACTTGCCAGCAGGTAAGCGAAGGGAGCGTACTTGGTTCTGTAAGGAAAAGGATTGGTTCCCTGCCGATTTGGATGCTAATGTTACCGAGGCAAATGTTAATGGTATCTTGGTGAAGGAAAATGATGGTCTTGTGAAGGAGAAAGAAGATAATGATGAAGAAGTGGATTGTTCAAAAGAGAGAAAAGTTGCTCTAGAGGTCACAAGCATTGTCAGTGAGATGAAGTACAGCTCTCCCACGAGTGATCACAAACTTGAAAACAAGAGACTGTCACTCTCTGAGCCATCAGTCGAGTGTATAAAGGTCAGGTCAAAGTGGGACAGTGATTACGAAGAAGATGCTGTTTCAGTGGAAAACGTACATGTAGCAGTTTCAGTTGACAAAGCAGAAAAAGAAAATGATGTTCCATTTATGAAGGAAGAAGAGGAAGTTGTAGAGAGACAAGAAACACCAATGTTGGAAAATGAACTAAAAACTCCAGAAAATATGGACATGAGTGCTGAATCTGATACAGAAACAGTTGAGTCACATGTAGTAGATAATTCGGAAGGAAATACTGAAACAGCTACAGTAAATAATGCTGAAGAAGATAAAGCAGATGATGACTTGCAGGTTGAAAATAATATTTCCGAGCCTATTGTAACGTCTGAATCTGAAAAGACTGCAGAGTCACCAAAATGTGAAGCAGATGTCAGTCTAAGCAACAGTGTTGCCTCGCCTGCTGCTAATAGCTCAGAGAAAAATACAGATCTCAAACTTGTTTCCGAGTATGAAGAGTTCATGAAAGCTGTAAGCTTCGACACATGTTTCACGGAAAATGCAGAAATTGTGGAAGAAGAGAAAAACAGTAACGTGAGCGATATTTCTGGGAACACAAATGTGGCAGAGGAGCAATGCATGGAGATAGAACAAGCTGAAAGTAAAGGGTTAGAGTTGATTAGCCCAGAAAATAGTGAAGATAATCAGTGCAAAGCAGAGATTGCTTTGGTGACAGGTCAGCATTTAGAGGCAGTGAACACAGAAGACAGTGAATATTTGGAAAACCAAGAAAACGCAATACTGATTGTGCAGGAAAGTAAAAGTGACGAAACTAATGAAAACAACACACAGGATAGCAGTCTGGAAGTAGATGAAGGATTACCTAAACTTCCTGTTGACGAGACTCATGAATCAAGGTCTTATTCTTCTATTGGTTCAGATGGAGAACAGTTGAGGAAGGACGCTGTAGATAATTTTGAGAAACAGCCTGTTGCAGAAGATGTGGCGGTGACCCAAAGTGACAAGAGTGATTTTGAGAAAGTTGTGCCGAAGAAATCTAAACCATCGAAAGAAATTACAAAACATGGTGACGAAGTGGCAAAGGTTAGTGATAAAACTTCAAAGTTAGAAGGTAAGAAGTCCAAACTCAAACCTAAGCACTTGAAAAAGAAAAGGAAGTATACCAAGGTGAAACATAGTAAGAAAAAAGCCAGAAGGAAAAAGGTTGAAAGTACATCCTCGGAAAGTTCATCAGGTACAGAATCATCTTCTAGTGAAGAAGAAAAGGTGGTTAAGCCTACAAGAAAAAGAGAGAAAAGGAGTAGGCCATCTGTGTCAAGCGATGATTCGAGCAGCGATGAATCATCTTCATCATCATCTTCATTAAGCTCGACTCCATCATCATCTTCATCATCGTCTAGTGATAGAAGGCTGCGAAAAAAGAAGAAGAAGCAAAGAAAAAAGGTTAAAGCAAAGAAAACCCCTAAAAAGAACAAGAAAGAGAAAGTTACTCAGAGAAGAAAACACAAGAGACGGAAAGTAGTAGATAGTGAATCAGAAGATGATACAAAAGTTTCAAAATCGGGCCGCAGAAAGGAAGATAAACCAACATTAGGGGAAAGTTCTGCTGGGTCAAGGTCTGAAGAAAAGAGTAAACGGAAGCACAGAACTCGAGAAAGCAGCATCAGTAAAACTGGCTCCTCAGGTAAACATACGTCTGCAGCTGGCCAGAATAATAAAAACCAGGCTGCAAAAGACGACAAAAAATCTAAGCCTCTAGAAAATTCCAGTAGTGTTGTAGTTGAAGCTGACAACAGTTCCGTAGAAAGTTGCTGGGAAGCTAGTTTCAAAGAAAAAAGGGTGAGAGAAAAGTTGAAAAGGCAAAGGTCAAAGACATTGAAAGTGACTGCTGGATCAGACGAAGAGAATGATAATGAAAGAAAAGCGAAAAGGCGACGTAAGGAGCATAGATCTCGCTCCTCCTCTCCAAAAAAGAAGCGGCATCGTTCACCCTCATCTTCACCAGAGCACTCGCCAACACCAAAGTCGATTTCTAGAGACGACAAAACTCGTCGCAGAAGCAGAACAGCCACAAGTCAAGAAGATTCTAGGAAACGTCATAGTAGTAGTAAAGAAAAGAAGAATCGTAAAGTAGATCATGAAGAGAGAGAGCAATCCAAAGATCACAAAGAGTTATCCAAACAAAGCAAGCAGAGTACTGATAATTCAAATGATACCAAGGCTCGTAAGAGGAAAAAAGATTCAAAAGAGCGAAGAGAGAAACAAGAAAGTAGTAAGCAGAGAGACAGGAAGTTGAGAAGTAAGTCAAAAGATGCAAAGGATAAATCTAAATATAAAGAAAAAAAAGACAGGAGTAAGTCCAAAGAAAAGAGGAAAGAGCGGAGGCATAAGGAAAAGACTTTGAAACGTAGAGACAAAGGAAAGAAAGAACAACTAGAGACTTCAGACGATGAGGTACAGGAGAGAAGGAAGTCAATCAGAAGCAGGTATTATCGTTACAGATCTAAAACAAGAGAAAATTCTGAGAAAAAGAAAAGTAATGTTGAAGAGGAAAGTGAAAAGAAAAAGCGTGACAAATCAAATCGTAAAAGCAAAAACAGTGATGTCAATGATAGTGAGAACCAAGAAACTGAGAATGAGGATAGTGAAAACGAAGAGACTGGAAATGAAGACAGTGAAAATGGGGATGGAGAAGATAGTGAGAACCAAGAAGATAGTGAGAACAAAGAAGATAGTGAAAACCAAGATAGTGAAAACCATGCAAGTGGAGATGATAATGAAAGTGAAAATGAAGGTAGTGAAAATCAGTCGTCTTCTGCTGAAGATGTTGATGAGACGGTTGGTTCAGTTACTGATCAGTTTGATCTATTAAGGGAAATCAAGCAAGAAGTATTCAGTGACGACGATGTTGCCAGTGACCCAAAATTACAAGGTTCGAGTGTCTGTAGAATTATGGTGGTTTGTAAAGAAGAGAGAATTGATTCAAATGAAGCTGTGACAAATGTTACTTTAGGGACAGAAAATAACAGTGCTCATGTGGCACAGCAGCGGCCGTGTAATACTGCCGAACCAGAGACCCATGAGGTAGCGTCAGAAGTGGAGGTACCTGTTAGTGTTGACAGTGTAGCTGCTACTTTCGAGGAGGGTAAAGAATCTGGTAGAGTTGTTGAAGCATCAGTCAATCCACTGCCTAGCACCAATGTGGCTGAAATTCCTCCCAACTCAGCTGCTGATGCAGATGAAATTTGCGAAAACAGCACTTCTACAGAAATTTCAGCAATGACATCAGCTGCAGAAACTCATTTGGAAGATGATGTACGTGATACTGAGGCATTAGTTTTTTCATTAGTTAAGGATTCTGAAGCAGAACATGAGAATGGTAGTTGTTCAGAAAGTTCTGCTGCTCCTACTGATGTAGCGACTTTACTAAAACCCTCGGCTTTGTTTCCATCTGACACAGATAAGGAACTACAGAAAGTAATTAGTGCAGTTGACATAACTGCTCAGTTGGTGCGGAGTTCAGATGACGTTGAAGAAAATATTACTTGTGACTCACCGGTCAAAGATGTACAGAAAAAGATGAGTGATTCTGTTGTTCTGTACAGCCCTGGAGCTGTTGACTCAGATGATGAGGATGATGGGAGCAAATTGGCAGACGTACATGTAACACCACAAATTTGCAAAGACAATTCGCTAAGTTCAGACTTGGATGTGCAGAGTAGAGGACACTTAGAAGTTTGCAGTGACATGTCTTTGGATAGCGAAACATGTCAAACCAAATCCGTGGATTCATTTAATATCAAGAACAGCTTTGAAGCTTCGAGCATCACAGATTCTTACACTGCAGACTTCTTCTGTGGCTCGTCTTGGAATTCTACAGGTCCGGTGGAAATAACCAGTAATATTGGAGACAGTGCAGTTGGTGCTCAGAAGACTCCGGTTTCTTTAGAAAATATTCCATTGCCACCCCCGAAAATGCCACTGGAAACCAATGTTATCTCAAGTGTGCCAGTTCAGGCTGTTCCATCCGCAGCAGTAGTTCAAAGCTCGAGTTTGCTAGGAACGTCATACCCTATATTCCCAGTCATAACGAGCATTCAGCCGTGTCCACCTCCTTTACCCCCGGTAGATGTTACCCCGAAACTTAAGGCAGCAGCTCCTAAAGCTCCAACACAAAAGCATGTCATTACAGTGAAATTGTTGTCGACCATGTCACGCCAGGAAGCGATGTCTGCTGCAAGTGTTGTTGCCTCCACTTCTTCAGTGGAAGCAAAACCTCTTCTACAGAAATCTGACCTCAACCTTGCTGATGTTAGTGATAAACTGGAAGCTGCTAAAACCAAACCAATATTAGCTACCAATACTCAGCCTGCAGACAGCGTTAACAAAACTGCAGCTGATGCCAGTCCATGGAAAGCATTCGGTACAACAGACAACAACAAAGTCTCATTGTATGATGAGTTAACTCCTGTTGATGGTGACTGTCAGGTCTCCCCGACTGCGAGGTTGGAACAGATCAAAGAGGAGCAAGGGCCGGTAGTAGCACCAGCAGAACAGACTACTACGCTCCTAGAGACTCCACAAAAACGTGCGCGTAAGCGGCCTTCTCGTTGGGGGATGATGACCCCACCTGTAAAGGATGCCTATTTCTTTGAGTCTAACAAGCCATCTGCATCTTTGGTTTCTGAAGAAGTTGGCAGTGCAGAGAAGCGCTCAGGTCCTATATTTCAGATTATAAGCGGTGAGAAGAGTAGTGGTGGTAGTTTGTCTTCAGTTTCAGTGGACATAAGGAAATTAGAAAGTCCTTCTGCTGTTGAAAAAGAGAACATTCCAGAACAAACAAATTCTCAATCATCTGATGTACCTATAACCAAAAACAAAGTTATGAAATTGGGTTCGGACCTGCTCAAATCAGACAATGTAGACAGTGAAAAGTCAACAGGTGATGTTGTGGTTCAGGATGGTAGTTCTGGTAGAAATAGAGTATGCAGTAAGTCGAAGGAGCGTGAGACTTACATAAAGGAACCTTCAAAACCAGGAGAAAATGAGAGAGGAAGTTCTGACAGAAGTAGACAGAGACGTGACAGGGAAAAGGACAGGCATAGAGACAGGGGTAGGGAAAGAGGTCATGATCGAGAAAGCTTTAAGAGCAAAGATAGAGACAGAAGGCACAGGGACAGAAGCAGAGAAAGGGAAGGACATAAATCTGACAGTAGAGATAGTAAAAAAACAAGCGAAAAGAAAAGAGTCGATAAATCTTCTGACCATGTTCAGCCACTGTCAGGCAGGAAGGAAGTTTCAAAGGAAAAAGAGATAAAAATTGAGAAAACAATTGAACCTGTCAAAACGATATGTGAAAGTATTCTGCCCCACTCTCAAGAACCACCTCAGAGTGAGCCAAAAATTACGGATCATAGCAACATCTGTGAACAGCCGCAACAGTTGCCTTCAGATGGTTGGGGTGTCTGGCCAGTTCAACAAGTAGATGCAAACTGTACAGGGACTTGTTGGGACCAAACAACTGTTGGCCACCAATATCATGCTTCAGACAACATGTACCCAACACAAGAGGTTCACGATGATGGTTGGCACAGCCGGGTTGTGACCTATCATAACAGATCTCTGTCTCCTAGTTGTAGGCGAGGCAATATGGAAGACGAAGCAAAGGTGGATGGAGAACAGAACTGGGTCAGAGACACGAACAGTGTGACGCAAAACATGTTCGAGCACCAAAATAATGACCGGAAAGAAGATGGTGACTGGCACTGCGAACGTGTAAATGATTCGTGGAAAGTAAGTCCCAGTAGAAGTCCTCTATCAAGGCACAGAAGCCCTGCCCACAGGCGAAATTATAGCTCACCTCCGAGACGCAGCCCGTGCACGTTGCGCAGGAGAAGTCGGAGTCCTTCATTTGCACGATCCAACTTGGGAAGATCGAGCCGTAGCCCAACACGAAACTACAGCCCATATCACAGGCACAGTAATAGTCCTTACCATCATCAGAGTCGCAGTCCTTCTAGGAGGACTTACAGCCCTGTATCGATGCAAAGTCACAGTCCGGCCACAAGACAGAATTACAGTCCGAGACGAAGTCAGAGTCCATCCACAAGACGGAGTCCACTGCTTAGAGTTCGAAGCCCATCACAGAGGCGAAATCGAAGTCCTCTTCCAAAAAGGAGCTGTAGCAGGAGTCCATTACGAAGAAGCAGGAGCCCTGTGTCCAGGCGCAGTCCAACCCGAAGGAACCGCAGTCCGCTTCTCAGGAGAAGCCTCAGTCCTCACTATAGGAGGAGTCGTAGCCACACTCCTTTGTCCAGGCGAAGCCGCAGTCCTAGCCCTCTGTCTAGAAGAAGTCGCAGTCCGCCACCCCGGAGGAGCCGCAGCCCTTTGCCGAGGAGAAGTCTAACACCATCTCGGCACAATAGGAGTCCTTTGACTAGAAGAAGCCCGACCCCTTCGTATCGTCGCAGCTGTAGTTTCAGTCCTGGTGCAAGGAGAAACAGTTGCAGCCCACACTTAGTTGAAGGTTCGATTGTTGAGCGAGATCATAAGGACAAGCCTTACGCAAATAGCGTACCGGTCCTTCTTGCGGAAAGTAACTGGGAAACGACGTTACGGTCGAGGGAACAGGACCCAGATTTGAGTTCATCATCTGTTTCGTCACAGTCTGCGTGCCCAAAGCGCAGCGTTGCTGACTCCACAATCAGTGATTCCGAGCTGATAGCAGGCAGGAAGGCTCCACAAAATGTTTTTTACCCTGAGAGTCATGAGCATTATTACAGTCAGAGCGTTCCAGTTCTAAAGGAGTTAAGAGACGAATCACATTCACCCTCACCCATGTTCTCTCCAAAAAGGATCTCCCTGGATGACAGGATTAGACTTGAGCTGGGAGTGAAGTTAAAGAGCCCACCGCCGCCTCTGACCCAGGCACCGGTACAGCAGCAGTCCTACCAACAGGAGTATCTTGGGCAGTACCCTTGTTACTATACAGAGCAGGGTGAAAAGCAACTCACTTATTCTATGCAGACTTCAAACGAAGTTTGCTACGTGCAACAACAGCCGCAGGCTCTATTTCCGGTTGCTCCTTCGCGGCGCCCGCCTCTCCTACCTGTGCCCGCACATGTCAAGCCTGACATGAGCCAGTGGCAAGGTGCCCAAGCACAGCTCGTCGACGTGGGGGTGTACGGCACACAGCAGAAATACCATGCGTCTGACAAAACTCCGGTGCAGCCAGGCCTTACCCATCCGCCACTCAGTTTGACCCAAGCGCCGCTTGGCTTGGCTCAGGCACAACTCAGCCTAGCCCAGATACCACTTGGCCCGGCCCAGGCATCATCAGGCATTGCTGCCAATTCCCATGTTGTACAGGTACGTCTGATATGCTCACTGGTGGGTTGTTCTATTGAGTTGTGTTTGGCACATGTGTAGAAACCTACGTATTGGACATTTGACTTTCAGTTTAATCACATCAGTAAGGGCAAATAATTGTACGTCTTATTTGTTCTTTTATCAACAAAATCATTAATTAATAATGTCATTCTGTGTATAGTGAGTTATAGTGTTGACGTTACTCACTTTACTTTGTAACAGTTTCTTTGTTGATTATCTTCTATCATTTTTTGCAGAGACATGTTTATATATTATTAAACAGTATGTTATAACTATTTTGAACCAATAAAAAAAATTGAGTATAGGTTTTTTATTTTCGAACAATTTTGTGTATATTTATTTTACACATTTCAAATTTATGGGGTGTAGAGCAAAGTGCAACTTCTTGGTAAATTTCTGCAATGCCGTTTTTTTATTATGCCATAAAAAAATGTTATAACGGTTACATTTGTGAATTTGAAACCTGGTAAAATTTGACAGCTACTCTTGTGCAGTAATTTTTTATATACGTATTGTGATTTGTGGTAAAATGTAAGGCAATTATGGTTCTAAAATGAGACGGAAATGTCCATTTCACCATTTATACAGCAATATTTGACTCACATTGTGTCACAAATCATAAAATCTTAAAAAAATATTGTCAAAAGTAGCTGTAAAATTTTACCAAACGTATATGAAATGGAGTGTACTAGACTGATAATATCAGGACCCACAAGTACCCCATTACCTAATATTATTTGATTCTTCACCATTCAAGTTAAAGTGTACCTAGATTTTGATTGTGTAATACCGGTGAACTTCATAACAACAGCTTTAATGGCAACAAAAATTGTCTTTGTAAGATATTTGTGCAAAATCCAGGCAATTTACATTGTGCTCATAAAAGTTGTTATAAACCGTATTCTTTATAATTAGGTTTCACTGTAATTACCATTTCTTGTGGTAAGTGAATGATTTTGGAGAGGTTTATCGGTAGATAATTTTTTGGACCAGGGCGTTTGTATGTTTGTATTTCTGTGTGTGTACGTGTGTGTATCGTCAGGTTGGCAACTTTCTGCAAGTGGTCCCGGCAGAGTTGCCAGCGGATACAGGGAACATGATGGCAGCCCTGCCACCACCGCCTCCCCCGCTGCCGGCACAGTCGCCTGTACAGAAGCCTCTACAGACTGTGGTGCTACAGTCTGGCAATGTTCTGCAGGTATTGTATACTACTTACTCTTCACACAGATGTGTAGTAGGCGTGGTGTAGGTCATTCTGAATAAAGTGTGCACTAAATATTTAACCTTTGAAAAAAATCTCTATTCGTTACTGTTATTGACATTATTGTTTGTATGGTTGGTAGCAAATCATTGCATGTAGTTCCATGTATTTTCTTATTTGAATACAGCGTTAGTGAAAGAACAACAAGTGCAAATAACATCTTTGTATTTATCGTGCTTTAAAATATTTATTTATGATCTTATTGACATACTTACTGGATGTATAATTTCATTTAATTAGCGCCAGCACAAAGTGACAGAGCACGTGCTGTTGGTGCTTCGTGCCACAGAGATAGTTCAAAATTACACCAGCAGATGGCATCAGAGTTAGGTTTTCGCCGCTTCCAGTGGCTTCGCTTGGAAGCAGTTGAGTCGTTGAGTGTGTTTAATTGTTGCATAATAAATACAGTGGTACCCCGATTCTACGGACACTCGCTGTTCCCCAAATTTTGTCCGTACGACCGAGTTGTCTGTACGAACCGGTAGGACCAAATTTCGGCCCGACAGCAACGACCCCTTCCTCCTCTCCCCTGGACGTGACCCATAGTCAGTAAGAGATCTCGGACTAAACAGTCACATTTTCAAGAGACTCTTATCCGAAAGCAGGTGTTCTTACACATATAATCTTAGTACGCCGAAAAATGCAGAGTGAATTAATACTGTGTTTGTGCGTCAACAATAAACTAGTAAATAAAACAATGAAAAACAAGACTGCAATGTTGCCATTAACTTTACATGCAGCGGGCAATGTTTTGCCGTGTTTACTTATGCCACTGGCAGATAAGATGTTGACCAGTGTTTCAGGTTGATAAACAATAATACGTTTTATAGGTTGCTGCAATATAAACAAAATACAGTAAAACCCTGTTAAAGACGTTTTTGAAGGGACTCCACAAACTTCTTAGCTGGGAAAACATTTTAAATGAGAAAACTTATTTTAAAACTTAAGTCGTTACCGTTGTAGGTGCAGTCTTTATTAAATTTTATTTCGGAGTCGCAAGTACAATTTATTTTACTGTGAAACCCCTTATTTACACTTTTCAGGGGGACAGGGCGAACAAGTGTAAATAGTGGGAAATTGTAACTTAAGGGAAATCTCGTAAAACTCGTTCAGTTTACTTATTTAGTGCTTTTGTTTACGTGTTGTTTAAAAAACTCTCATCAGATAAAATCGAAGTGATTGTATCCATGCAAACAATGCATTTATCATATTTTGTCACATAAAACTAGGTATAGTTTAAGTTACCAATATTGGATTAGAATATACTGCTTTGAGAAGATTTATGGTGCAGTGAAATGTCGATACAGCGTACACCATTATTACGTAAGTTTCAGTTTAATGTATGTTTTTGAATTCCCGGCCAAACGGCATATGTAAACAATGATAAGTAATTTCACAAGAACGTAGCATGAATTTCATTGTAACGTATAAATATTGCCGTGTGATCAATTTAAGCATGACCAAATTTAATTTAAAATACATCATCAAGACTTAGACCAATGTAAATACCATTTCGTCACTATAACGTTTCTTTCGCTCGGCTATGTTTACGTTTCTCAACTTAAACAAAACGAAGTCGGCATTTCGGTGTGATGGCCAAACAAATGAAAATCACACGGCCAGAAACATGGTCCTATGTTCACAGCAAGAGAAAACAATTTAAAACAAGAAATACGATTATAACTTTAACGACGTTTAAAAGACAACTACTTTTACTTTACAATTTTTAAAACTGTTTAGAACAAGCGTAAACACGTAACTTTTAAAATATATGAAAATTTCACAAGACGCCATATTGAATCTTCTCGCATATCGCCGTATCAATTATTCTCACAGTCAATCGTTTACGCTCTAGTCTTGAGAACTATGTATTGTTTGGAATGGAGCTTGCATGACGAAAATATCTTTGCAATAGTATTCTAACCTTTCCGTTGTTTGCTGTTGCTTACGTTTTGTGTAATTGTTTACGACATCAATACTATTTTTTTGTTTCACGCGTGTCCTACGATTTTTCGCATTATATTCTACGGTAGACGTACGCTTTAAATTTTGGTATTAAAAGTTTCCATGCGTTAGTAATTATATATTTCAGAGCATATTTTGTAGTGCGCCATGAGTGACCAGCCGGCAAAAAAGAAACGCAAACAATTTACACTTAAAGAAAAAGTGGACATGTTGCGAGAAATAGACAAAGGTAGGAAGAAAGTCGACGTTGCAAAGGCTTACGGCATTGCACCAACGACTTTGTCAACAATTGTTGGAGACCAAGAGAAAATTTTCAAGCTATACGACCAAACGTCTTTGTGCCCAAACCGCAAACGATTACGGTTAGGGGACAATCGTGACCTGGAAGAAGTTCTTAACAACTGGTTTAAGGACACCAGAGCTCAAAATGTGCCTGTTACTGGCCCAATGCTGCCGGCAAAAGCCAAACAGTTTGCAATGCTAATGGACATCGAGAACTTTCATGCGAGTTCGGGATGGCTGCATCGTTTTAGGGAAAGATATGGCATTTCCTGGAAGTCTATATCTGGCGAGGAAAAAGATGCAGATACCTCAGCTGCTGATCAGTGGAGAAGAGAAAAGCTATCAGACTTAATGCAGCAGTACTCACCTGACAACATCTATAATGCTGATGAGACAACTTATTTTTATAAATTGTTACCAAATAAGACCATGTGTTTCAAGGGTGACAAATGTTCCGGAGGAAAGAAAGCCAAAGAGTGACTCTCTGTTATGTTCTGTTGCAATTCAACTGGCACCAAGAAGTTACGACCTCTCATCATTGGTAAATACAAAAATCCAAGATGTTTTAAAGGGGTGGCATCCCTTCCAGCAGATTATGCAAGCAACACCCGTGCATGGATGACAAAGGAATTGTTCGGTCAAGCTGGACAAGGATCTGAAGAGAGAAGGTAGGAAAATACTTCTGCTAGTCGACAATTGTTCAGCACACAATGTTGATGTGAGGCTCGAACAAATCAAGCTAGAGTTTCTACCACCTAACTGTACAGCTGTG
>PNEQ01132070.1:0-13765 GCA_003012365.1 Medauroidea extradentata
CATCAATGATTCCTCCCACAGCAAAGAAGCAACACCCCACAAGACTTTGTGGTATGTGCAGCCGTGTTCGTGATGAGAAGGGCAAGAAAGTCAGAAGGGAATCGAGGTACATGTGCGAAGAATGTGATGTAGCACTTTGCATTGTGCCATGCTTCAAAGCATTTCACACTGCGACAAACATTTAGCTCAGAGCTCGCAAGTACCCTGGGGCAGATTTGTCAAACTGTTGGATTTTAGGCATTTGTCATTTTTTCTTTTCAACCCAAAATGAATTCGATAACTTTCTTATATTCGGGGTAATACTGTCCCAAATATTATATGCCTGAAATTTTTATTGCATTTTCACTATTGTAACTGTATTTTGGAAGTGTTTACATGTCTACCAACATAAAATAATTACAATATTTTTTTACCCCAAGTGTTATGACCTAATATATTCAGTGCTTATATGATTATTGTATTATGTGTACAAGATATTGCTGGACTTGAGTATTTTGGTTTTCTAGTGAAGAGCTTTTCACTGTGTTTTAGACGTCTTATCATTTTTGCAACATAACTACTGTACTTTTTTTTTTTTTTTTTACACCCCCGGTGTTATGAATGGTTGTATGGCTATATTATTTTATGTAAAATGTTTTTCTGGATTTGTGTAGTTATTTCAGTGAAAATTTTTTCAATACCAATGCTACAAAGCCGCATATTTTATATGTATATATTTTTTTTTTCGCAACAGGTGTTATAATCAGTATATTCAGAGTTTGTATGTCTGTATTATTTTATCTACAAACTCTTGTTGGTTTTGTATAATTGTATCTGATATGAGTAACTTACATGTAGTGTTTTAGATGTGTACTAATGTTGTATAGCAACAATTTAAAATTTTTTCTTACACGGGGGGTTATGAATTAGTATATTCAGGGTTTATGTGATTAAACTATTTCTTATATTGGCTTATAATACTATAATATTTTATGTATTTCCTGTTTTTGAATAGTTATAATTCAAGATGAAAGCTTCTCCTCTGTATTTTAGATGCATCCCAGTGTTCAATAACTATCCCGAATAAAATTAACGAATATATTCGGGGTTTTAAAATTGTGCTATTTGACAATTTGATATCTCTTATTTTATTGGATGAACAAATATTAAATTTATGTGACAAATTATTCCATGTACGTACTTTTAATTTCAATAATAAAAAAAATTGAAAATTTTGAGACTAAAATATGTAAAACAATTGGTATGTTAAGAGGTTAAAATGCCCTTGACAGCTAATACAGCTTTTCATTTACAACTCCGTCCCGTGTACAGTCATTGAAATCACAAATTACCTTGCGACATTAAACTGTGACATAAACATTCAACCATAAAACAGAAATAACAATGATTACGTATCGCAGCTACAACAGGAACTTGTAATATTTGTTGCCCACACGAGCAAATATACAAGCACTACAAACAAATATAAGCAGCATGGCATGACTTTAACACACTGTTCAATGTTTCATGTAATATAGGTATTACAAAATGTGCCCATTTGAGTACTCACGAAACCTTAAATTTTACAAGTTCTGAATTTTACTTAGTGATTTCATGGGACATTTTCTAAAAAAAACAAATGTGGTTTAAAAAAATTAAAATTAAAACAAAATCACAATCTCTAAAAATGCCAACAGCAGTAAAATTTCAAAAATTCTGCCAAGTCATTTTCTAGAAGGAACAAAACTAGACAAATTTTTTTTAAGATCACATTTAGAAGTAAAATCATTGGTAAATATACTTAACTCGTGGAGATCTAGTTCCTCGTGTACAAGTATACAAGACTTTTATTTTGCAAAATGCTTGCTTTACAATTTAACTTGACTACGGTCTTTTGAAGTAACACATTTACACTGTATTTAATCTGTAAGTAACAAAATTTAATAAAAACATTATTATGAAAAACAAAATTAAAAGTTGTGAACATACAAGTTGGCTAATAGCTACATTGTTACTTCCTTGCAATTTACGAAACTGTATTTTAGTTGCTGGAGCGGATAACAACTGTAAACAGTCGCTACACAACTACAGTTCTTGAATAGTACATGTGTCCATTAATCTATTTGTAATGATTCAAACTATAAACACGACACGCAGTATTAGATTTTCCTTACATTCCAGTAATAAATAAAAATTAAGAGCAAAGAATGGCTCTTGGAATACGTAATTATTATTCCAAAAGTTAACTGAGATCAAACATTGTTTGTAAGAATTACCTCCACCAATCGTTTATGGGAGTCAATAAGCAATAAATAGGAAAGTTTGTGTGAAACAAGTATTCAGTTTCTTAGTTACTTATGTACATATTTGCATTTAACATACCGAATCTGCATTTCGGGGGCATCCCGCAATAGTTTAGTTATGCTAATCTATAATCATTACCCATTAAACTAAATCGAAATTACACCATTCGATTTTATGCAAAAAGGTAGCGATAATGAACTTTATGCTAAAATTACATAGCACTCAACACCCAGGTCTTTAGCACTGGTGAGTGGTGATATGAGGTGAATATGGAGCGCACCAGAATGAAGGGGCGGGGGAAATGGGAGACCCCCCCGAGAAAACTCACCGGCCAACGGCATCATCCGGCATGATTCTCACATGCGAAATTCCGGGGATTAAACCTGCATCGCCTTGGTGGCAGGCGAATGTTCAACCATTCGACCACCGCAACCCCGTATCATAAAGAATATCAAAATACACTTCTCAAGAATAATTTTATTCTAAAGACATTTCCTTACATTTTACTGAATTATATTTATATTTCATTTAACATTCCTATTGGTTTTCTACCAGTGATTATCACACACAAGTATACTTTAAAGACCAATCTTATATTATTTAGGGGCATTCATAAAATAAATGGTTTGCCGTAATCTGTGTTCAACCTGCAGTGTAAGGCTTTGCCATTGCAACTTAGAAAACCAAGGAAGCTTGTGGAAAAATTTCACATAAAAGCTACATAAAGCTAAGAAAAAATAAATAAATAAATAAAATTAATGTCTTTGCACGCATTACTTACCTAGAACTCAAATAGCTAAAGTCCAAGCTGAACTAGGTTGAAACATGCACTTAACTACTGTTGCCAAATGTGTATTTAGCAACTTACTCTTTGATACACATTAATATTGCGCACTGTCGTCTCATCCTTCTCCTAACATTTATCACTAGCAGATGGTTTTCTTCTATCCAGCCAGTCTTACTATACTATGGGTCATACATTCTATATCTACACCTGTGTGAATTAAGGTCTACCAACCTTATACCCACGGAGTTCAAACAGGCAATTAAAAATTTTAATTGATTAATTTTATAGGTAACGCTTTTAAACAAAATGTTTTCTCGCATGAAATGTTTGCGCAAGAATACTGCCACTTGAAAAACTGCTATTATTTTAAGTATCATAAATGTATCTTTTAAATGTATTTTTATATTTATATTTTAATAAAATACAAGGCTACAAACATAGATGAACAAATGACGTGAAGAATTATTTTGGACAAAGAAATAAAGTTAAGATCTGACACAATGAAGGAATACATACTGGATTAACAGGAAACTGAAGAACCCTACCTATAATATTGACTAAAAAGGCCCAATAAAGGCAATTGTAACTGTTTCCTTAGCTTTAACCATTAGAGTTAGGCATGTTTACCCGAATATATGACAATAGTTCGTTCCAAATCTCACTTCCAAAAATTTGGAGGGTCGTCTTATTTTTGTATAACAAAGTAATTTTAAAGTTAATATTTATGCATGTAAAATACTCAACTGTTTTGGGAAAATACATATCCTTTATGAAAACATAAGTTTCATTAAGTACAGTATTAAATGCGAAAGTAACACAATCACAACCCAAAGTGAGGTTAACTTATTTTCAAACTTCATTTCTTCTGGTAGACAATGTTACTCATCTTTGATTCAGGGTGGTTTATACTTGTAACTGCGAAAGTAATTCACAAACCAGCTGCTAAAATATTGGTACATGAAATAAATACTGTATACGTACATATGTACATCAATGCATCAAAATTCACCACAGGCTGTCAGGCGGCCACGTATACTAAATTTTTTTAGTTTGCAAAATGGTGGAATGTGGTAAACAAACCATCTTGTAATCTAGGGTATGTTCCATATCCTCATGTGTGCATAGGGCTTGTTCCATTATGTGCATGAGTGCATGTGAATGTAGAACATTGTTCCATAATTCTTTACACGTTCTTTTCTATGGTAATGTCTTATCATATAGTAATTTTTTGGTTAAATGACTCTCAAAAGACTGAAAAAAATTGTTCTTTAATTGAAGGTGTTTGTAAACTGAATGATAAAACTATGTTCTGGGGACCAAAAAATACAATTGTTAAAGTGAAAGAATCGCTAAACTGGAAGACTTTAAAATGAGAGATCACTGTACGTATTTGGAAACATACGTAGGCCTATGTTTGTATGTACTAGTTGTTTTCATTAATTAACACAAACGTAAAATAAGGGCTGATCACATTAAGAAAATAGGTTTGTTGGCATGGCAGCGAAGAAAATTTAAATTTTGTAGTAGCAATGCAAAATTTAAACTAATACAAATACGTATGCATAATTATTGTGCTGAAACTGAAATATATGCACAGGTAGAGACTATGTGAAAATAAATGGGTTTGACGACAGGTTAAGTTTTTCCTACTTTTGTTAGGCATAGGTGTATTAAAATTAATTTTATATTTTGTTTTTAAGTTTATTCTTACTAAAAGACAAACATAGGGGGCCTTCTTATAATAACACATATATTGTGCTCCTACACTTAACTCATTCTCTTTTTTCGAGATATACCACTTTATCCAAACACCACACTTTTAAACACATTGAGGCTGCATGCTAGACAGCTCTTAATGGCATCTTACACTTAAATCTCAGATATCCTGTACTACCTACTATACCTCCATATCACTATTTTTTTATAAATAAAAATACCAGACCACATCTGGAGTTCTAAACTTTCTTCCATGATTGTTCACAGATAATCTCTTGTAATAGAAGAACACTAAGCATTTATGAACCTCTGATACACACACACGCCTTACAATTACTCTTACTGCATAAGTTTCTCATGATCAACCATAGGTCCTGAGTGTAGCTAACTGACATGTTTTTCTTACACTACAGCTGTAGCAGCTTTCCTAAGATTGAAATGAAGTACAGTGCTGTATGTACAACTAGTACATGTATGTACTGTATAGTGCTCAAATAATAAACCTTGCATACGAGGTAACATATGAAATTATTTTGTACCAACAGTTATTAATCTATACAACCTTCAGATAAATTAAAATGTAAGAAATTAAAAACAACTAACACGCAAGTGACACTATGTTGTAATGTATTAATATCTTATGAGAGAACTAAAATAACATAGAAGTGAAGTGTCAACATCACATCATATTGTTTATCTCAGAGAGTTACAACCACATTTACACTAGAATCCCGATTTTACGAATACACTCGGGAATTGTCAAAAAATTGTCAGAAAAATTACGTACATTACTTTGGGCAAAACTGAAACAATAATTGTGTGCACATCTTTTGTTTACAAGCTATTTCATTTCATTTATTTATATTCCAAAGATCACGTACAGATATGGACGTGTCATATCTCACACAGCCATGGTGGAGTGTGTGTGAGACTGTGTGACTGCCAAGCAAAATAAAGGCACTACAAAATAATGGGGGGACACATCAGCACTTCCCATCAGTTGGGCGGAGCACCTGGAAATAAACACGACTGGGCAACGGTAAAAAACTGCTAAAGCGACTGGGCTTGGACTTGACGACGCAGTTTTTGCATTAAAACGACTAGTGTTGCTGTGCACACACAGCACCTTGGAGTGCCATCGTTAAAAAGGCACAAGTATCGGACACAGTACAGCACAAAGGCTGTCTTCACACTTCACTACATTTTCTTAAGACCACGAGACCCTAGTCTACGATACAATTTTGATTCATTCTTTTGGTATTGCAAAAAAAAAGGACACCAACCTCGTGGCCTCCGAAAAAAAATAAAATGTTGCGTGCAGAACTAATTTTGGTTTATTTTTTCACGGACATCAAGACTTACACGATAGCAAGACAACAATCTATGCTTGGTGTTTATTTTTCTGCGACATGAATCAGTCATATTGTTCGTTTATAGGTGTGATTTTAATCGGAAGACTTCTTTCTAATGATACAAATATAAACTTCAATTATTATTTGCCATTTTTTCTGTGAAATGATAGAGACGTCAGACTACGTGTTCGTGATAAGGCACTCTGTGTTTGGTGTCCTCATTTTTTTTTTTGGGACAAGGCTCGACCATATCTACCATTTAGAGATATGTTTTTGATTAAGAAACGTCTCTCTATTGATATACATAGATTTACATTCAAATTGTTACTTATTTTAATTTTTCTGTAAAAAGCTACGGAAATCAGACTACTTAGCGAGGAGGCACTCCGTGCACAATGTTCTAATTTTTTTGTGCCAAAGATAAGACTGTTCATGGGTATGATTTTAATCAGAAGACGTCTGTCTATAGATATAAATTTGTGTTTCAACGATGACTTGCCCTATTTTTCTGCAAAACGTTACAGAAATCAGACTACTCGTTCGTGAGAAGGCACTCGGTGTTCTCATTTTTTTCACGACAAGGGTCTGTCATATTTACCATTCAGGGATACCCTTTTAATCGGAAGACGTCCGTCTTCCGACATAAATTTATATTTTAATGATAACTTGCCTTATTTTCCTGCTAAACTTTAAGAAAATCGGGACCAGACTGGCTACAATTTGCAGAAAAAAGGCAATTTTAAAATTTGGTGACAAGGTGGGAAGCAAAATTGGACACAATCAATTTTAGGAAGGTAGCGATTTTACGAATGTCATAAATGGAACCGTCAGTAGTCATAAAATCTACGGTGTAGTGTATTCCTTCCCCCACATGTGAATTAACCGTTGACACAAGAAAAGTTGCAACTTTTGAAAGTAAGTATCTAAAAAGTAAGGTTCGTATAGGAATAGAGCAAATTTACTGATTTATTTAGTTACATGAGTAAATGTAACAAAGGAAAATAAATAAATTGAGAAAGAGGACTGAAATGACAGTGAAAAGTTACATAAAAAACATATAAACATTATTTCACAGCAAACAGTAATCAAGAATTTATTTTGTCAACTTGTCTAATGACTTTCAACTTTCTTTAATAAAATAAATACAGTACCATGACTGGTACATTAATTCAGAAAGATATTGTTCATCCGAAGAGTAGTATTTCCTGAAAATCAATTTTTAAAACTGTTTTAAATGCCTGCATAATATGCTTTACCACACCACAAATTGAAAAATCACCAAAACTATTTGAGGGATCTTGCAGCTCCCCCACCAAGATTCATGTATCCTCTGGCTACATCACATGTCAACTAGCTACACTCAGGTGTACAAGAGTCTAGATGGGACAGGCAGGTACTGTACTGATAGTGAGCTCACCGTCCCGCTCATGGCCAGAGGTCGCCGTCTGCGTCTGCTTGGTGTACGTCACTATCTCCTTGGGCTGGATGCTGGTGCTCTGGACCGTCACCACGCTCAGCTGAGGCAGCCTCCTCTTGCTGCAACAGTCCCGCCACACTCATCAATAAAAATATACCACGTACAACACCCAATTACTGTGTCAGGTATTAAGAACTCTGCCTACCATACATGAAATTTAAATGGGGGCAAAAATGTGTTTGTCCATTTGTGTTTGATGTTCTCCCACCTGCAAGTACTGATTCTGTAAGTACTTGTACACCTCTTTCTACATGTTTTAAAAATTAGTAGCCTAGAGGCAGTTCCCCTTTTTTTCTTTGTTTACACTACATTTCTCAGTTCAAACATTTTTTAAGATAACTAGGTATTCCAAACAAATTACATAATAATAATAATAATAATAATACAATATGGTGCACAAGTACTCACAGAGTAGTACTCGTTGATAGAAAAAACCGGCGAAATGTTGCAAGCCTCCGGGCTTCCGCAGAAAATGTGTTCGTCCTACCTTGTGTGTGATCTATCTACGAGTACTACTCTGTAAGTACGTGTGCACCGTATTGTATTATTATTATTATCTAATTAGTAAGCCTAGTGGCCTATTCCCACCAAAAGTATTCTGTGTGGAACAGTATATGTAAAATACTGCCACATAAGAAATTTTGCAAGTTTTTTAATAATACAGTCTTCATTCAAGAGTAAGAAAGCTTCAAACATCAGACCACTACTACATCATTCCTCTGATTCCACATGATAAAAATAAAAATTAACCTGCAAAACCAAAAGACTAGGAATATTTTAATAATTACAATTGAAACATAAATTTTACTATAACCGGGTTCTATATTATTAAGGCAAGACTAAGAGATTTCAAGAATATTTTGTTCTATTTTGAACGTCGGATGAAGGATATAAGACAATATTTTGTTCGAAAAATCACTTCCAATAAGTTGGGGATCGTCCCATTTTCGCACAATACAAAATTTTTAAGGTTAATACTTAATATTTATTTTTTTATTTAGATCTATGCATTTGTTTACATAAGTAAAATTTTTTGTACAATACACCTAATCTCCTTAAGCAAGTGCTCTGGGTGGAGATCTTGACAAATTAATAGACAGCATTAGAAAAAATATTTGATGCAGGTGACAGTCCAGTTCACATGGTTATACATACAGTAACATTCGGTGTAAACGCAATAGTAAGATACAAAAGCTGAGCTATTACAAAACCAAGGGTTTAGATAGGGAGCCCTATAAGCAACTAGTACAATACAAAATATAGTCTGTCTCACGAAAGAATCCATTTTTTCACAGTTTTGAAGGCTATCATGTAGACCAATTTCTGCAGGAAATTACTTTAATTTTGATAAATTGCACAGTTTGAGACCCAGCCAAGTGTTTTTGTGCAAAAGTCACTTGCGGCAGAGGAAAACACTGTTTATTTCATGGAAACAACTCTAAAAATATACACCAACACAACTGTCAAAAAGTGGAATTCTTTTATGAGACAAACTGTACATAGATGAACAAACTGAGGTATAAATTCTTGTATGAACATTAGTATCCATGTATGCATGTTAAATAGTCCATGGTATCTGGGGAAATATATATTCTTTACGAAAACACAAAATCAGTATTACACATATCACAACAAAAAGTGAGGTTAACTCAATTTTCAATCAACATTTCTTCTAGCAGACCATGGTAATGGTATTTGATTTATGCGGGTTTATACTTGTAACTGTGAAAATAATTCACATAACAGCTGCTAAAATATTGGTACATAAAATAAATACAAGACCAGAGCATCAAAATTCGTTGCCGGTTGCCATCTACACATTTTTGGTAATGGTGGATGGTGGTAAATAAAAATCTTGTAAGCTAGGGTGTGTTCTGTTGTGCGCATAAAATTTAAGTGAAAGTTGAATGTTGTTCCATAACTCTAAGCAGGTTCTTTTCAATGGCAATTACCAACATGGCATTGAAAGGGTCTTCCGACCCATTCATGCCTAGTGCTGGGAGTGAGCTTGGTTCGTGATGAGGCTTTAGCCTTGGTTTAGGGTAGTTCGGGTAGGATGTAGTATGCTCTCTCTCTCTCTCTCTCTTCCTGTGCCGAGTGTGCCGCCGCCGTTCTCCATTTAAAGGTCGTACCTTCTGCTCGAGTGGCCACCGAGCAGATTGGACGGCAGTGGAGAGCGGGGGTGGGATCATGGACGAAAGGGGGAAGGGGGGAGTCGGCTTAACGGGACTGAGAGGACAGGGCCTCACTCTTGATTGTGGCAGCTCGGGTTAAGGTTGTGCGTCATGCAAAACGTGGGTGCGTTATGCGCTATGGAGAAACACTGCCTGGGTTGCTGGTCGACTTCAAGTGTGTGGAGTGGCAGCAGAATGACATCCGAGCGACGAATTCTCGGGTTGAGAGTTCTTTGCTGAGGGCAGGACAAACCCGGGCTTCATAAATAAACGTGGCTTACATGAGTTTAGAAAGCGAGTCCTCGCCTAGGATTGACGAGGGAGAGGAAGATGCAAGGTATGTTGCAGTAAAAAAACCCCTTAGACTGCCCCTTTTCGATTGGAATTATCATTCCTCTATAAAAAGTCTGGAATGAAGATTCTTATTAGACTGAGGTGTTTACTCGACATTTCGCTGTGTTATGAACGACAGTTCAAAGATTTTAAATCTTCAGTCGTGTAAATTCGTGATTTGAAGGAACATTCCCGAGTTGTAGGCCCTTCAAACTGGAGAATTGTTGGTAGAATAAATCATGAAAGAGCACTCCGGTTCTACTATACTATGTAATGGGTCAAGGGAAGTAGTACTGTTGATTTTGATTGAGTGTAACTGACGAAACTGAATTGTATCCGGAGGATTCTTACGTTAGTTCATTTTGATGTGTGCCAAGGTTTGTTGTAACAAAAGATGTAAGAGAGTATTACATGAGTATAAAATCTATTTGCATTCACAATTCTCATTTTCTCATTATGCAACCTATGTCGCAATACCTATAAGCATAGATTGTCGACGGAAAACTCCACTCAGAGGAGATTAGTATTTGAGAATTGATAAATTGCGCCTAATTTAAGTGACATTTGGTTCAGCGTCACATTTGGGAACGTGGTCATATTTGTTGTTCTTGTTACAGACATTTTTCCGTTTGTATTTACAAAAGACAGAACACAAGTAACTCACATTTTGGTACTTGACAGATACACAGAAAATTAGGACGACACATAATCGCGGAAGCGCGTAACGCGACGTTTCGCTGCTTAGAGCAGCTTCCTGATTTAAGGTTAGGCCCTGCCGATAAACAAAAGCACTTGTTAAATAATGAATGATCACATTATGAAAATTGGTTTTTAGTCATAGTAATGAAGAAAATTTGAGCATTGTAGTTACAATGCGAAATTGAAGCTAATGGTGGCTAGGGCATGCAAAAATACACAACAATTGTGCTGCAACTGCAACTATAAACAGGTAGAGACTTTGTGAAAATAAATTGCTTTGATGTCCTGTTAACCTTTATCTTATTTTACTTAGGCATGTTTGTTAAAATTTATTTCATATTTGGTTTTTGAGTTTATTCTCCGGATCTGTCAATAAGGATTTGTGACAAAATTAAAATCTAACCTTACCATAAGGCAAATACAAGGGGTCGTCTTATATTCAGGGTGTCTACCAGATTGTGAAAGTAAAATTTAGTGACTTTTTCTTGAAAAACTGTTAAAATAGAATGAATAAATTTTTTTTTTAAACAAGTGCAACACGCCAGACCATTTTTATTATGTTTCCTCCAAATGCTGATAGTGCGAAGTACTGTATATACAATTTTAAAATGTGCAATTAATATTTACCTTAATTTAAGTTGTCTTTATGAAGATGACTATGATAAATATACAAACTAATTATTTAGTTTACTTGCACAGTGCACGACAAATACTAGTAGTGTGAACATGCATGTTTGACAAATGATTCGACAAGAATCAAACACCCAAAAATAATTTTCATGACTTTTACCAAAAATATACTTCAAATTAGTGACTATTGTAGGACTTTCATGACCTTTTCCACAAATCGTGATTTTTCGGGACTTTCGTGACTTTAGTGACCTAGTAGACACCCTGAGTATGTAGAACAATTTATTCCGTCACAAATAGATATAAATTAGTTGAAAGTTTGATGTTTGAGGAAGACAAGGGTGTGATAAAGTAGCAGAGAAATGCACGAGAGGGTGAAGTTGAAGTACACAGAGAAAATGCAATGCCTGCCAGGTTTCTCACTCGTGAAAATCTAGAGTAACCTCACTGTAAATTGAATTTATAATGCTATGATGGGAGGCAAATGGTCTAACATCATATGGCCGCCTGCTCCGTCATGAATACGATGAAGTTCTTATGCACCCACATATAGTACAACTTACTTTTTACCAAGAAAATTGTCAGTTACTTGGAGCTTTATTAAATGGTTAGCACATGTGCACAAATACAGTCCACTCCCGATTACCCATATTAGTCAAGGGGGCAATGGTGCTGATATTAGAAATCCACATCAATTACCATCAGAAAAGTTACACTTGTACCTTACAAAATTGCTTCCCTTTTAAAACAGAGGTTCTAGTTCAATTTAACAGTCAAATGATTCGCTACCTAAATTACAATAATAATAAAAAATAGAAATGAACATGAAATAGCGAGACAGCAGTTAAAAAACCCCCTCCAAAACTTTTTCTAGGTATATCCACAAAATGTGAAGCTGTTAATGAGTTGTGTGAGAATCTATAGTTTACGGACTGTATCCCAAAATCTGTGTACCCAGCATACGATAAAATGGTCCAAGTATAAATTGTGTATAAATTTCAGTTACAAAATTGTATTTATGATGCTGAAATTCCAAATGAGGGAAACAAATTCCAAAGTGATGTCCCAATGTAATAAGTGATTGTAGGTTGTACTGGCAAATACTGAAATGAAGGCATATGAACTTGGCCGAGATGCAGGTAAAGTGACCGACTCACCCGCTGGCAGCAGAACTTGGCTGGCTTGTGTTCACGAGGCTAGTGTCTGGAGTGTTGTTATTGCTGTGCTCCGGCGTCAGGGACGACATGCTCGACAAACTGGACAAAACCTCTGACACCGGTGCCACGCCGATCGATGACAGGATCTGGTCCAGATCCTTGCGGTTGTCCTTGTCGACACCAGCCACACGCAGGGGCGACTCCTCCACCTGCGCACCACCGTACCCACAACATGTTAGAAACAAGCATAATATTTTTAAGAATTATTGTATGAGAAAGGTAAGAGAGGAACAGGGTAACGCATCCCACATTCAGACTAGCTACTGAACGCCCGTAAGCACCTGCTTGCCATGAAGGACGACATGGAATCATAGGATTTACCATAGAGAAGCACGTGAATGGGAAAGGCAGGGAAAATGGGAAAACTGCAAGAAAATCAGTCGACCAGCAGCATTGTCCAGCACAATTCCCACATGCTAAAAACCCAGGGAAAACCTCACGAGGAATCAAACCTGGATAACCTTGGGAGGCGAGAGCTTTAGCCACTGTGCCAACCACGGCCCCTTATAATGACCATAAATGTTCAGTATATATATTTTTTTATGCATTAAAATTAAGTTTTTTTTATTAATTATTATATTCGCCTATGTTTCTCAAAACAAGCGCCCTGAAAAGTGTAACCACTCTCTCGTTATTTTTACGTATTTAGTGTCTGGCCACTACATAAATGTTGCTGAGAAACCCTTTCTCAACTAAAATAGCACACTGTCTGTTAAGTACAACCAGCAGCCAAGCCCCGCAGCTGCTAACAGCTAGAAGGAATTTGAGCCAGGGTAAGCAGCTCGCAAACAAACACTAAGACTTCCAGCATACAGTATTGTAAGAAGAATTATTGTGTGCACGCACTTAACATAACTTAATACATCCCAAAATATAGAAACAGACCTACAATACATTTGCATGTATAAGAACACACGATTTCTCCCACCATCCTCCTCTCGACTCTGTGCCTTATTGAGCACAGCATCTGGAACCTATTTATCACACCAATAGTTTTATACAGTAGAAGTCCATTAAAACGGTGGTGCAGGAAGACAATTTTACAATTTCTCCCACCATCCTCCTCTCGACTCTGTGCCTTATTGAGCACAGCATCT
>PNEQ01132070.1:13865-27106 GCA_003012365.1 Medauroidea extradentata
TTAAAACGCTGGTGCAGGAAGACAATTTTACAATTTCTCCCACCATCCTCCTCTCGACTCTGTGCCTTATTGAGCACAACATCTGGAACCTATTTATCACACCAATAGTTTTATACAGTAGAAGTCCTTTAAAACGCTGGTGCAGGAAGACAATTTTACAATTTCTCCCACCATCCTCCTCTCGACTCTGTGCCTTATTGAGCACAACATCTGGAACCTATTTATCACACCAATAGTTTTATACAGTAGAAGTCCTTTAAAACGCTGGTGCAGGAAGACAATTCATACACATGTCATTGCAGTTCTGCTGTATACACAGACTGAGAGGTTCCTTTAATTTATTCATGCCGGGCAACATAAAATGTCTGTGACATAACCGGACCATGGTAGAATGGGACTCTAGTAGGCCTATACTTGAAAACTGTAGACCTACCACACAACAAAGTGAAAAAATACCCCTGACACACAACACAACTTACATCTTTCTGTTCTTTCTCTCTGCGACGACGCTCTTTCTCTTCACGAATGGCCTGTAGCTTGGCCTTCTTCCTTTCCAATTCTGCCTTTCTGTCCGACATGGTTAATTTTGGCTTGGTGACTTCACCTGCAAGTACACAACATTCAAAATACAGCAAAAAAACTGACATTTAACAGTCACAGACTAACAATACATGTTAAACTAAACTAATTATTCTGTTTTACATTCTATGACTTTTGTGACTGTTCATGCTATATGACCATAGCACACATACAAAGGCTACAACAATACAACTACCAAGTGTTACCATTTCATAAAAAAAAAAACATGGCAACCCAGAATACAACTGCGTTGGCTTAGGATTTTGAGTTTCTCATTAAGACCCTACACGTAAGATGAGAGACATAGACATGACTAGGGAGGTAGTTCAGTAGGTTGTTCACGGCATAGCGTTAAGTTTATACTTATGGATAAATATAACACAACTGACCCAATTCCACAAAAAGCACGAGCACAAGAATATTCATAATACAGTACTACTAAACTTTGCATTTGGTCATATTCATTTTTTTTTATAAAGCCCACTGCAACATTTTTTTTCTCCCCAGCGTGAATGATTGGCACTAATTCTTGATACCCCGAGTAGTGGCCTCCCTTTCAAAAAACAGTGCAATCTATACATTTTTTTGTCTTATAGTTTGTAACCCAGCTCCAATGCACTAGCAATGCTGGCTAGTTTGGCATCAAGTTACCCTCTCACACAAGCATAGCCATGTGACTACAAATTTGACATTACATTACTAAAAATAAGAGAAATATAACTCACTATACCAATGGCAGCTGTTTTATTAAGTCACAAGGTTAGCATGCTGAGGGCTAAATCTGGAGGTGTTGAAACAGCAACCCACAGTTATCAAGAGCCTAACAAATGAAGAGAGACAGAATTGCTTGGAGGCTTTTAGACATAAACTAATAGTATGAGCCAACCTGGTTACATGACAGCAAACATACCTTATAGTAGGTTACATACAACCACCTCATGGAACACTGATACATAATTTATCTCACCCTACCTCATGATTTTTTGTGTGCATGATACATAACCTTACCTTAAATCTATTTTTACTACTGATGCCTTATGTTAATATGTTGCTCGATAAGCACTTCAATAGGTAATACAAACTAGGGGAGAAAAACATGCAAATTAATGTTCAGGAGTTAAGGTGGCTGACTAGATAGGCGTAAGTTTTTTCAGCCATATATAAATAAAGTCAACCATTCCCTGCAGCGCATTGATGTCACCATAGCTGCTACCTGGAAAGTCATCCAGAAGGGTGTGGTACATAATTTAATTAATTATATTTAAAACATTTAATTAAATATACAGAAATTTTGTTGTCAGTACGGAAAACCCAAATAGCGTCACTCCTAGGTCAAAGATTATGCCATAAGTTATGTTGTCAAATATTTTTCCAGAATTACACTTTCTGTATTGGAAACAATGGTATGAAAGCCCAATATCAGAAACAGTTCACTATAAACACATGACACCTGGCACAACATTTGCCTATAAATTTGGAAAAATTATTTTCTTAAGTGAGTTTAAGGACTTTCTACTTTATAAGAAGCCTTTCTAGCACCCTTTCAAGGGCACTGCTTATCTGTAAGTTAAAGCCTCAGAAGTGAGGAAGGAATAAGGGCAACCTTGATGTGAGCATCAAACGCTGCATTGCCATGAACTGAGCGCTGAACTAGCATATAAGATTCCTGCCAGTCCATTTTTACTATGGGGCTGCAAGCGGTGACCATATAACTTTATTGATGGAAAGTAGCAAATTCAGTGCATGTTCCATTCCGAGTTTTGTAAACATCCGGTTAGTACATTTGGAAGAACTGTAAATTGAAAAACTCGGTTTTTGCTATGTTGGAGGGCTTCGAAACAGTGTTTTTAACGAGAATGGCATCTTATCAGTGACATTATGCCTTTGTCCTAACTGTATTTTCTTTTTGTACACACTACAACACTTTTGAGGTGCATGACAGGCAGTCCTTCGTATCTTTTTTTTAAAAATTGCAATAGTAAATCGTCATCATTTTCAGATTTTTTTTAAAAAGTACAAAAGAACCTTATTGTGAGTTTTTAAAAATTTTAGCATATTGCCCGTAATTCATTTCAGTGTAAATTATTTCATTCGAGTAAGACACTTGGGTCTTGATATCACCATGTTCCCGTAACTTGCAAATTTTGACTTTATCATACCACTATTGGAAAACTGAGAGTTAAAAAATTTTTACAAGTGGAAAATGTAGTCACAAGTAACGTCTATAAAGCGATCACTATGTAGTGCAAATTTAAAATTATGAATTTTTGCAGCTAGAACACCCTGGAACAAAATTGTAACAGACTGCTCTCTCCAGGCAACTGGTCAGCAACCCACAGCCTCTATGGAGCTCAGCCACTGAGACAATCGACACAGGGTACATGGGAAGTGATCCCCTACCTGCAAACTGCCATGGTAATCAAAGTAAATTTTATCACCCTTATGAAAGTAGACACATTATCGTACAATGGTCTGACACTCGTGGCAAAATGGCCTTGCTAGTTCCAAGGGGTTAACTCGACTTACCAAAAAAAAAAAAAAATTACAGCACTTCTGCAGTATTAACGGTTAAAACATAAACAGCTTACATATGAAAAAGTGCCAAAATATGGTCATGTATTAGTTAAAGTGTCAAGAAGCTACGACTTACTGCCATTGCTTTGCGTTGACATCATGCAAGTGCACAGCACATACACACACCTAGAAGACGATCAGTCTGACCAACTAGAGTTGTACTTTCTGCACAACCATCAAGAGCTTTTGCTCTGTATCTAATAGCACTCGTCAGATAACTTATCTTTCTGATGCGGCCACTTGAAAGATAACACGAACTGACAGCTGAAAGAAGGGAACTCCAGAACTTCCCCCAACCACAACAACCTCAATAAAACATTATTTGTTTCACTGGTAAACAAGTAGTTGTGGGATAGTCATGCTACTTCTCTATAACTGTCAAAATACAGGGTGCATATACAACATTTCAAGCTCCAACTTTTGACTGGCAAAGGGTGAGTGTCAAGCCTTCTAAAACTGCTGACAATTATTTTAATGTTTTATATTTAATAAGAACACAATGATGTTTGTATTATTTAACTATTAATTTTGTATTATAATTGAAAATTTCTCATTAAAATTCAAAATAAATACCTTTGGTGTTGAGTAAAAATTATAATTTACCAACTGGAAGAGTTTTTTTTGTAAAGCTTAGGCCTACTCAACCAAATAAATTTATAAGGGAAATTTCTTTTTAACAAAAAAAAAAACATTGAAGTTAGGCTTAACAGACAAACTCGTAAAAAAAAATTACTAATATAAATAAGGGAATTTTTATGGCACACACAAATTTTCATTTTGTACATTGGCAACATTACAAAGGACTTAACAGATGGATGAGGAACTATTGTAAATTACTCAATTAGTAAACACAGGGTGGCTACAGAGTTCCTGCCAAAAAATTCCCTGCCATTTGTATAACTGAAATATGTTACTGTAACAAATTCAATTTTTTTTTTCTGAAAAATATTTTAACAGAAATTACAACCAAATGTCACATGAATCAGATTTTAATATGCCTTAAATTAAATCATAACATTACTCACCAAATGATTATTTGCAATGACATAAAATAACTCATCACAGGTACAGAATTTGGTGCTGTACTTGTGTTAAAAATATCACTTTCACAAAACAACTAAAATTTTAAAACAAAGTTCACATAGTTGCACCTAAACTCACAAAAAATATAAGCGTAATAAAAACTACTATGTCTGCATACTATACTCTATCCATTCTAAGGTTGCAGCTAATTCATTCAAGTTAATGACAATAAAATTTTTGTGCAGTGTAAATTGCATTTGAAATATTATCAAATACAAGGTTACTATATTACGACACAATCACAATGTGAGGAATCAAGATAGCCTATAATTAAATTGCTTCGATTTACTTCGGTAGCAATTTTTATTTCTGCTGCAACCTTAGAGTGGACAGGGTATACCACCACAGCAGTCATTTCATATACAGCATACATACATTTAGAAGAAACATTTAAATTCTTCAGAAGAAGAATAAAGTTTATTTTGAGCAATCATTCATCATAATATCACTTCAAAATTTTTACTTTGTATGTTATTTTCCCAGTGTAACCAACATAAAATCGTAATATTTAAATGAAGACAATAAAATGAAAAGGCAGTCGGTACACTATGAACTTTATATCGACCAGAATATAATAATTTTTTATGTAGATGAATGAATCAAATTACTGTGTAAAAATGACAAACCAACAATTTATGTTTTTAACAAAATTCCCTGCACAATGCCTGAATCCCCTGGCATTTCCCTGTTTTCCCTGACATTTCCAGGTTTTCCCTGCCTGTAGCCACCCTGAAACAGATGGATCGAATTAGGTCTCCGATGGTGAGATGGATAATACATCAGCTTAAAGCAATGGACCACAGAAAATAAGGTAAGGGAGAACAACCAGGTTTTGATAGACCAACTTTTAAAATGGTTGAAATAATGTTCCTCGAATATATTGTTTTTCTAGCGCATAACTACCAATGGACTCCAAGCATTTGCATGCAGCAGTTAGCGCTCAGTGTCATAGTTACTAAGCAACAGATTTTTTCTGTGATTGCCCATGCTGTTAGCAAGAAGAATCTGCATTCCTTGTACAAGTGCAGGAAGCAAGTCCACTTCGTAAGTTTTATATTGTACAATATGTATTTGTTTGAATGTCCTCATGGATACTACAATTGCGAAAAAATAATTTGTTTTGGATCTAATTTAAAGGGGTATCGAATCGAATGTAAATGTACTACCCTTGATTGGATGGTGAAAAAATTATGTTTGAAGAATTTGTGTTACCTAAATATATTTTGATCTAAAAATTATATATTTTACTTTAAAAATATTTTTTTTACATTTATATTTTTATTTAAAGTAATCAAAAATGTAAGTTATTTTATATTAGGCTACCGTAAGCTGGGGTAGTTTTGGACACGTGGGGCAACTTTAGGACTTTACAAAAAATTATTTTTTGCATAATGGTACCACTGAATAAAAAAATTACTTGAATAAATTCTGAATAACTTATAACCATGTGGCATTTAATAAATATTTACAAAAAAAGTAGACAGAGATGCACTAGTACATACAGAAACAGTACTTGCATGTTGGAGAACGCACAAAACATAGACAATACATTTTTGCACGGTTGTGTAGTTGCGACGTTTCGCTGGCCAGGTCAGCAGAACATCACTCGCCGCCCGACGAAGCTGGCCTGGCCATCAAAATGTCGCGGCCATGCAAAAATGTGTTGTCCATCTATATTTTTTGTGTTCTCCATCCTGCATGTACTGTTTCTGTATGTACTTGTGCATCTCTATCTACATTTTTAGTAATTAGTATCCTAGCTGCAGTTTCCCATTTTTTCTTTGTTTAATTAATATTTACTGACAGTTGGCAATCACAGAAAATAAAAAAACTAAAAATGTCCTACAGTCACCCCCGCTTACGTTATCTAACACAACGTGCTGTTTTTGTTCCCCCTCCTCCTTTTTTAACTATTTATAATACATTATAATATAAAAAAACCTTACCAAAAATCCTTTTACAGTTTTATTATGAGTTACAGATGTTCTTGAAATTTTACTGCAAATGTTTTGCCTCCTTCCAGTTCATATACCTACTATCCAAGTGAGGGATACCAATGATCGGATCGAGGATTTTCGGCTATCGGATCACAGTTTATTTGCACAGCCTATTTTAAAAACTGATATTTAAAAAACCTGATCTTACTTGTACATGTTTTTAGACAGCAAGGCTGGTTGGTAAATTCATCCAGTATATAGATATCTTGGTACAAACAATTATTCTGCTTTACAAACATTTTTAAAAACTGAAATAATGAAGTGATAAAGTCGGAAAAAATTCTACTAGCAATTAAATGTTCCCTTAATCCATTGCAATTGTAAACATATTTTTTTATAGAAAAATGTCCTTGCAATAACCAGTATATTCTATTTTTTAAAAAAATACAGGGCAGATATATCGGCCTCTGTCTGGCATTTTTCACACAGGCAATGAATGCTGATATTTTGGCTCTTGGTAATAAGAGGGTTAACATATCAAATTCCGGGTGTTTTTCCTTTGATGTTAAGAGTAGCTACGGTACTAATCATATACCATCAAACTATGAATATTACAGGCATAGTTTACTAATGAAAAATGTTTGTACCATGGTTAGAAGTAGTAATACGTAAAGAAAATTGGGCTTTACTGGCTTTGAAGTTTTTCGTAAAATTTTGTACGTCCAGAAGCCTTGTGAATTTTGGTTGCCATGATGTGTGTTTATGTGTGTAATATAATAATTGCTAAACACTGCTGCTTCATTTTACTTACGAGTGTTGTGTGTGATAACACATTAGGTATTGTATGTGTTCCTGTGAATTGAGCCTGAAATGGACAGTTTCTTGAAAGTGACTACTAGTGGAGGGCACAAGTACGAGTGCTTGGGTCGTACAAGTCAGGTATGTTGCTGGTGTTTTCTGGATGTTGTCAAATTCAGAGCTATCGTGAAAAATTAGGTTACCTTACTGAATTCATGTTTCTGCACATGAATGTGATGAAAGGGAGCGGATGCATAATTCCTGTTCGCCACAAAGGACAAATATTCTCCACCAAGTTGAAAAAAGTAGAAACTCATTAATATTATTCTCTGCATTTTAAAGAATTGTACGTTGCGTTTATGTAGTGTTTCCATGTAATGCAGCATCAGTATCCTTTTGCCGCAAAGTATTTGTATCCTCTACCACGTTAAGTAATAAATAAGTTTAGAAACATGCAAGTTTTTACACATAAGTAACTAAAATATAGCAAGTGGCCATGTATCATAACAAACCCTATATTCTAAAAATTCCATGGCAGGGGGAGGTGGAATTTTCAATTAGTTTCCATGTTTTTAACATTAACTGATTATCAACTTACATACCGTATTCTTCTCTTGTTTCGATATAACTCTTTTTACGTCTCTCACCTCACAATTCCCCTGGTCTTCATTTTTTAACTATTTGTGAACACTTCATGTTATATTTTATTTAATTTGACCTATGTGGCAAATACATTGTATTTCTGCAGATTTTTTTCTATGATTTTTGAGTAAAAATTAGCTGATCTTAACATTTAACTAAAATAATTCCGGCAGAACTGTCTGTACCATGAACTCATTAATGTAATATACAAGGACAGCGAAGGTTTGATATTTAATTTAATAGCCATATGGGAAAAGTAGAGCACATGACTTTTCTGTATAGCCGGTAAATAGGGCCTATCAAGAATCCCTACTCATGCGAAAACTAACAAGAAAAACTGCACAAATATACTATTTACGATTAATTAAATTGAATAACAACAGAAATTAGTAGTCAAGATTAATAGTGATACCTACATTCTACCAAATGGGGTAAAAATACGTAAAATAACTATAAGTACCTGAAGTACACTATTTACGATTAATTTTACGTAAATAGAATAAGAAAAAACATACACAAGTACCTGAAAAGCCTACTTTATAAGAACTCTATTAGTGGGGAGGGCTTTGAAGATCAAGGAAGTTGTGGGGTAAAAATACGTAAATTAATAATAATAACCAGCCGAATTGCACTATTTACAAGCAATTTCAGTGAAATATAACCGAAATAAATAGCTGCCAGTAATAAAAACACCTGCATGATAAAAAGTGTATTGCGGTACAGGGATGTTAAAATCTGGGAAATCGCAAATGCGAAATATTCATAAGCATTTAAATACATAATAACAAAAGCTATTTTAACTCATTCTAGCACGAATTGAAAGTGTAAAAACAAATACCGTAGTAAATGCATGCAATTAACCTATTGCACTAATATACTAGTATGTATAACACATTAAATATATTTTGAACAGAAATACACGTGGACGAAATATGTTACATTTTTATTCATGTTGTACGCATCATGTACCGACGTTATAAGTCTTCAATACCCATTCTAACGCCAACAGAAGTTGCACAAAGCTACAAAAGAAAGAAATATTTATTATGTATCGTATGCATGTTAGACAGATATCACAGTAACTAAAACACCATAATTAGGATTGTTCACAACCACTACAATACCAAACGCACATATTGCATGCTTGTTTTACTAAAATAACAAGAAAAATATCTGAAACAAAAGTTTTTACTTACTCAATTCGATGGCGGTTACAAATCCATTGCCACGATCACTAAATTATTAATTTGTCCCCTATTGCGAGGTACACGAGTCGACATCTCTCCACACACAATGTATGCGTAACATATTCGCTCATGTGTATCAATCAGCGAAATTCAACTAATAATTTTCATCCACGAGAGTTCCAAATTTAAAAAAAAATCTATAAAACACACGCTACATATGGCACTAGCACGCCGTGAAGCACTTTTACTTGCAAGTATCAGTTCTACTACACACTGTCAAATTCTCCTTGAATATGTACAGCAACCGCAGCGAAAACACATGTTATAAGCATGACCGTTTTTCTACAACTGAATTTGCTGCCTAAAGAACAGTTGCACAACGTAATAGCGCTACTTTCAATAGTTAACGCTAGGAATGCTAGTTCCACATAAACACATATCATGGCGAAGACGTAAAACACTGGAGACGGACTTAGAATTTGGACGAAAAACTGCAAATTTCAAAGTAAGTAAACCACAATTTTCTTTACGTACGACTACTTTTCATCGCTGTAGGAACATTTTTATTAATAAACTTTACCTGTAACACCAATAGTTTAGCCGCTACACGATGAGTAGCGATTTTTGATATTTACCGAAAATTCTACGCAGTTTACTTGCTTTGAAATTTCCCATTTTTCGTATATATTCTAAGTCTGACTCTCCTGTTTCAGGTGTTCGCCTGATGTCTGTTGACGTGCTACTAGCGCTCCTAGCATTATATACTAAAAGTAGGGCTAATATGTTACACAACTGTTCATTAGTCTTGCAGATCCAGTATTAAAGAAACTTTTGCTACCACGTGTTTTCAAAGCAATATGTATGTATTAAGAGAAAATTTGACAGTCTGTTGTACCAATGACCGTTACCAGGGGTGAAGAATATGTCCTATCAAGGAAACGAGGTTTGGGGGAAATCAGAATACCTCGGGGGGAAATTTTGTTGAGAAAAAAATCAGTATCTGCATGTGCACGTAAATGAGCTGCTGCACTCGCATACAAGCCATGCTGTCACATATTGTCCTTTGGTAAGCTCTGAATGGTTTTTTATTAATTTTTAACATACGGTATGTCAAATTGCCCCTTAATGTGTTAAAAAGTGTCCAATGGCTTTGGTGGAAAATTTCAGGTCAAAATAATGTGTTCTGGGGAAATAGTCATTCCAAATACATTTTCTGCACCCCTGACCGTTACTAGTAAGAATGCTTCGCGGCATGATAGTGGTGTATGCAGTGCATGTTTAATGGATGTTTTAGAATTTGCAGCTCTCGTGGATAATGTGTATAGTTAAATTTCGCTGATTGAGACAGCAGCGAATACGTTTTGCATACAACGTGTGTGGAAAAATATTGACCAAGATACCTTGACGAAAAGGGAATGAATGCATAATTTATTGATTGTGGCGAAGAATTTATATCTGCGAGTGAGTTAAGAACTGATCTTTTATTACAAAAATGTATGATGCTTAGTGAATGTTTTACAATTTGTCCGACTTGAAATGCCATTAGAATATGTCAAATATGTTTTAGAATGGTCATTAAAAACATGTAACATCAGTTCAACATGCATACAACATGGATTTAATGTGTATGTAGCCTACTACTGCATTAGTGCAGTATGCTAATAATCTGAATTTACTTCAGTAAATAATTTCAATGCTTTCAATTAGTGCTAGAATGAGTTTAAATCGGGTGTGTTATTGTGTATAAAATACTTTTTGTATGATTATTAGTAATACTTTGCGTTAACTCCACGATTTCCAAGATCTTTACACACCTTTACCACTACAGAATTTTTATAATGCGTGCTTATTTATTGCTGGCAGCTATTTCAGGGAAATTAATCTTAAATAGTACATTTCAGCTATTCACTATTAATAATTTATGTATTTTGCACCACTATTTCCCTTATCTTCATAGCCCTCCCCACTATAGAGTTTTAATAAAGTAGGCTTTTTCGGTACTCATGCATGTTTTTTTGTTATATATTTATTATTATTTTTCTTCTTGCAATTGGGCCTCAGCCGTGTGGCAAGGATTTGCTTAACATACCTCTTCTCAATTTTTTGACTCCATAAACCTTTTCCTAAACTCCCTCGCTCCCGTCACTTTTACCATATCCCTCGCCAACTCATTCCAATCCTTTTACCATTCTCACCATCATAGAGTTTTTTTCCTCTCTCTGTCCTCTTTCCCACCTTCTGTATCTTCCACCCATGATCACCCCTTCCCCTGAATATACCTCTCTGTATCTTGTCACTCAGTTGTGCAGACCCACCCACCTCCCTCACCCCCTTAAACATCCTTCCCAGCCTCTCCACTCTCCTCCTCTCCGGCAGTGTGCCCCGCCTCTCACCATTACTGATGGTCTGAAATCCTCCTCTCTCTCTACCCCTGTGTCCTCCACTTATTTGTGACCCACCTAGCAGCCTTTCTCTGCACCTATGTAAAACTAATAGTAAATAATGAATTTCGGCTATATATTATTATAATTTATGTAATTTTACTCCACAATTTCACAGATATTCATAGCCTCCCACTAGCGAGTTGGTAGAATGTAGGCATCGCGAATACTAATTTATGTTATAATTCATTTAAATTAATCGTAAATAGTACATTTTCGGCAGTTTTTTGGTTATTTTTCGCATTGGTACTGATTCTTGATATTTACCTTATGAATCACTACACAAATCCTGACATGACACTTGGCAGTTCTACAAACACAACCGACCCCACCACATATTTTGACATCACTCATTGAAAAACACATTGTGACCTCAAAATGAGAGAAACTTGAAAACAGATGCCCAATACTCACTGGTATGATTCAGACGTGCAAATCGACGCTAATAAATCATACCTTACGAAAAGGAATCATATTCCACTTTATACACATCCACACCCACTACACCAGCAGACATTTGCAATTTTAAGCTCTTAGCCTTGGTAATTTCTTATACAGCAGGACACTTTCATCAAAAAAACTAAAAATCCAAAGTAATGTATTTTAACGTTTCTTTCATTATAATAATATTTGTTTTCACGTGAGGTCTTTGAAACATACTTATAAAAAATATAAATACATTCACCGCCATTTTGGATTAATGCACATTTGCATTAATTTATATCGAAGGTTGGATGGATTGCAGAGTCAAATGAGGAAAATTTTGAGGTAAAGGTGATGGGTGATACTAAAGCCGGCCTCACACGATGCCTAAATTCCTGTTACCTTCTGCTATACCCATGGGCATAAAAATATTTATGGCAGATTCTGAGTTGTGGGTATAGCAGAAAATGGTGCGTGGCTCCTCACTCATATTCACATGGTACCCAGAGTGATAACAGAAATCGCATAACACCCCTGCCACATTTTTTAATGGTCGTTTTGTTCATTGCAACATGGATCGGCGCGAAAAACTACGGAGAAAAAAATAATGTGCTGCAGCAGTTTTAGCTACTCAAGCACGGATATTTTAATTTTCTATTAGCATTTCCATGTGCTCTACATACCATTTCGACGCCATGTTGAACTGTTGTAAAATAAGACTTGACCACATGACACACACTGTGCCTATGATTGGCCAGAGAGAATTCTGGGTAATATGAACTCCCGAAAAATAGGACATGTTCTATTACGTTTTTGGGTAACGTTTCGGGTACAAAATCTGCCATGCACAGAACCAAACCCCTTGTGGAGGTGCTGGAACTGCACTCAGACGGAAGCAGAAATGATACCAGAAAATGGGCATAGAAACTGCTATGAAATTGGGCATCGTGTGAGGCCGGCTTAAGGAGAATTTGAGTGAAATCTAGGAATTTTTCGTTTGCAGTGCAGAGACAGGAAACTGAGATATCTCATGGTATATTCCAAATGGACTACACACAGTGCGCAAACGGTGCGCACCTTACACTGAAAAATTGCTGCTGTCACGTGATTGCCCGCAAAAAATTCGTATTGTCTATACCCTAAAAACGGGAACACGCATGACCACAAATCATTTTCAACACAACATTTTGCATACCCAGGCATTATTAAAAAGTGAAAATAAAGTCCGCGACATTTGCGAAGTTATTCTTTCACTAATCCTTTTTTGGCCAAGAACTAAAAGTAATTTAGTACTCAATGACCATGTGATGTGTGCCGCGGACGTCCGTTTGTCCGCTGGGCTACAGTGGCTCAGACGGCCGAAGACACGTGGCCGCCTCTTTCACCACGGACGCTCCATCAGCCAGGCTTCACGTCTCTGGGGACGTGAATGCCCTGCCCCGTGCCTATGGAGCTTCACCACCAGCCTCAAGGTAGCAATTTCCAGCTACGATTTTGAATGCCTGGCCAGCAATCATCTTCGTAGTAAGTGTTAATTTAATGGGAATTGCAGGGCAAGTTGTGGTAATGTTTGTGAC
>PNEQ01132071.1:0-27008 GCA_003012365.1 Medauroidea extradentata
GGGAGGGTTGAGTTACCGCTTGGGGTATAGCACTCGCCACTAGAAACACAACTCAGCACACAAAAACGTATTATTTTGCAGATTTCCTTTGAGATTGAAATGTAAAAAAAAAAAAATCGCGAGAAATGCTTTTGCGCCCCTCAGGCCCTGGCGCCCTAGGCGGTCGCCTAGTTCGCCTATATGGTAGAGCCGGCCCTGCATATAGGCTAGCTTTCAAGAATATCTGTGTATTCCATCAGACAACAGCTGCGCATTGGCTTCTCGCTTTGCAGTGAAATGGGCCCGCATTTAGTTACAATGTTATTATTGGTTCATCGACTTCAAGGCGGTGTCAAATATGTCAACGGCCAATTGTAAAAGTAGCACGAACTTAAAGTTACCGGAATTCTAGCTTATGCCTGAAAGAAAACGCGAATTTTTCAGTTCTCTACTTATAGGTAGAGCCGTTATCTTTCAGGCGCAATCTAGAATTCCGGTAACTATAGGTGTGTATCACGATCACAATTGGCCGTTAACTTACTCGACACTTCCTGGAAGTAGCTGGCCAATAATAAAACTGTCTCTGAATACAGGCCCATTTCACAGTGTCAGCGAGCAGCTAATAAATAACTGCTGTCTGCACGATTACACATATATTGTTGGAAGCTAGCCTACATGTCAGTGAACCCGCATATTTTTCCAGGCTCTGCTTATAGGTGAGACATTAACAAAGCAGGGCTGTGCTGTGCATATTGCAGAAGTAAACGCTGACGTGGACATTGTTCGTGCTGTAGTTTCTTTGTCAGAAAATAAAATCACAACTATGACAGGCGAAGACACCGACTTGCTAATTCTCGTTATCTACCATGCCAATAAAATATGGTTTAAATCTGTATTATTGCACTGATATCAGACGGAGACAGTCTCACAGTCCCGTATATGATATTTTAAGCATTCAATCATTGCTGAGTAGTGACATCTGTAAACTGTTATTACTTGTGCATGCGTTCACTGGTGTGACAGCACATCTAAAGTTATTCCCATCGGCAAGGCCACCGCATTTGACAAACTGTTGCATTTACATGAATTCCATTTAGTTGCAAGTATATTCTGTTGTGATGACGTCAAAAGTCGGATATCAAAGTAGCTGAAAGAAAGTCAATGATTAAGTTGTATGGATGTAAAATGTCCTATAGCACCAATGCATTATGTCACAGAATGCTAATTGGAATGGTAGCTGCAGCTAAATCGTTTGTGACCCCGAGCGTTTACCACCTACTGATTCTGCAACAAAGTACCACAGCTTTCGAACATACTATCAAATTAGAGTATGGACTTGTACAAATGAAAGGCTCAATGCAGAAGAATGGGGTTGGTATACGAATTGTTCTTCAATACCAAGTTGGTAGCCTATGCGATACTCCACCATCTCCAGAGTGTTTACTGAGTATGGTTCGTTACTCCTGTAAGACGAAATGTGATACTTCAAGATGTGGGTGCAAGTGCAATGGATTGTCGTGTTCAGTAGCGTGTGGGGAGTGCCAAAAAAGTGGTTGCGATAACATTGTAATAACTAATTATGGACATTATGACAGTGGAGAAGGGTTTTAGCTAACTCAATTTTTTTCAGGCAGTCATAATAATTTATGTCATTAGAGTATATGTTAAAATAATTGTATTGTGCACTTTGTCTATCAGATAATTTATTTCCATCGTAATTCATTGACATAGAATGTGTTCATCACAATTTCGTAGGTTGTATACGGGGCATTTTTGCCGCCATTTTACGATCAAAGTTTTAGGGTGTTCTCATGGTCCAATTTTGTCGGAATTTTTATATGTTTTTCAGCAAATATTCTTGAGTCAGAAACAGTTTGAAAAGCTTCTGTTGCAATTTTGCCCAAGTATAACCCCCAGTAGCAACCGACGTTGGTACAACGTTGAAAATTGGTTGGAGCCGTTGGTATTACGTTGTGTTGGAAAACACATATAAACCCAACAGGCAATGTAGTATGCCAGCAAATATGTTCGAAAATTTTTTACTATTAAAGTAGAAAAAGTCTGAACATCTTGGAAGACCAAAAGATTGCTATTTAAATTTTGTGGATTTAAAGTTTGGCAACATGTTGGTAACCATACTGTTGGGGTTTAGTGTGTATAATTACATTGGGCCAACAATGAAAAACCAACATTTTACACAAAGAGTTCAAAATCATATTTTTAAAGTACAACACAACCAATCATTCAAGTTTATAATATAATAAGATTACTTAATTTAAAAAATTAATATTATGAAACTTTTGTTCTGTTGGTTATAAGTTGGAACAATGTTGAAAATCCAACTGGTTGTTCCCAGTATGTTAGTCCAACGTTGCATAACCCACATTATGCCAACCATAAAAATATGTTGTGTGTATGTTGGCTAAGCGTTGGTAACAAGTTGGTAATCATACTGTTGGTGTTAGATATGTAATTTTACATTGACCCAATATTGCTCAAACAACACATATGTTTATAACGGTTCGGTGAAAGTTGTTTTCACTATATTTGGTCCTACATTGTATAACCTACATTATGCCAACCACGGAACGTCTTTTGTTTGGAAATTGGCTGACGTTGGCAACAAGTTTGTAAACAGACTCCCTCAGTGACACAAATAGTGTTTCCTTCTAAAAACAACTCCAGTAGATTATAAAATGCAAGACAGTATTAACGACAGTATTTTTGTAAATTTTAATTTATTGGTTAATTGTTAGGTACCAGTTGCTAAACACATCGTTGACAATAGGTATGCACTTTTACGTTGGGTTAACACTGTTTAACACACAGTAGGCCAACCACTGAAAAGATATGGTATGTAGGTTGGTTGAAAATTGGCGTTGTTAGAAAACAAATCATTAGCAAAAGATACATCTTTCTTTGTTATTATAAGTTCAACTATTAAATACATATTTGTCTTTCATATATCACTAACTAACATGTGGCACCGTAGAGTGCCGACCCCCCGTAGCTCAGTTGGTTGAGCGACCGACTTGGATACGAGGGGTTCTGGGTTCGATTCCCGGGTCTGGCTGGGTGTAAAATTTGTGTTTGTCCGTTAGCGTCTTTTCAATTGTCAGAGTCACCATATACTGTCACAGCTGGGGAATGTCACATACTAAAACTGTAAAGGGGGGGGATGTTTGGCTCGTTGGCATGTTGCGACCTCGCCAAGGAGCCTAACGTATTTTATAAAATAAAATAAAAAATAGAGCAATTGGTTAAGGCAATGGATTTCTAGTAGCACGGATACCAACATAATCTCTGACTGTAGTTCGAATCAACCTCGATTCTGGAAGAATTTTTTTATTGTTTTTAATAATTTGCGTAACCCACAAGAACTCTGATGAAAATAAAATAATTATGCATATTGTGCTTAATTTAAATTTTGTAGAGTCAATTTTGTGTGTATTTTTCTAGAGAAATGTTGGCCCAACGTTGGTAAATGGTTGGCATTACATATTTTACACACTTCATTTCAACAATCCAGTGACGTTGGGCCAATGTAGGAAATTAGTAAGAATCCATGCAATTAATTTTGGACCTACGTTGTTTCACGCGACATTTCAATGTTGATCCAACGTAACACGCAAACATTGGGCCAACGTTGAACCAACCAAACGTTGCTACTGGAGACTATAATTTTCCTGGACTACATCCCTAACTTTGTTAATAATTTCTGCTCTCCTCATCACTCATTCCTTCAAAATTCGACCTGGAATGATTCCCTTTCCGAAAGCATTGAAACCTATTTGGCATCCCAACACAATGGAGTTTATTTCCGTGATGTCCCGCACCTCCTCAGGCCACCTTTCAAGATCTCTCGCGACCACCTTCAGCATCAGTGCTATTGATATTTCTGCTTTTGTAATTTTATTTTGTATTCCCCTTTTTGTTTGGTTTAAAACCAAACTCTTGCACTACAACTGTAGACTTACCGCCACTTCCTCCGCCCCAGCTCCTGTGCTCTCTCAGGGCACATGTGTTAGCACCCCTTCCTCGTCATTCCACTGAAGCATAAGTTTTGTTACCTTTAAGTACACTCCTGATTTGTTTGTCAGGTTTTTGTATGGGTTTCCTTAGGTAGACATGGTCTCCCATGAGATGTGGAGTGTGTGGTGTGTAAGAACACTGGTACTTCAGGGTAATATTTCTCCTCTTCTTGTGAACATTGGCATAGTGTAATTAAGTGTGAACATAACATTCATCAGGAACAGACTATATTACCCACTAAAAAATAAAAAAAATTATCTAGTTGGAAGTTTTAACCTCGAAAATCAGCAATGTATCCAAGTTAATATTTTTACTACCGGTACTTATTTACATTAAAAAAGTCTATAAAGTTTTTGTATAAATTAGTTTAATCTAATTATTGGTTAAAAAAATTGTGATGATTTCAGAGTAACATTTCTATGTAAGCGCTACTTAACGTAACACAATCCAAGGCCATCGTCGCAGTCTTCTTTCTTTTTAATTTTGTACGCCATGATGTGAGGTTGTGTTTTGTAGTTCATGAAGGGATTTTCCTATCGATGCAACTTTATTTTTACGCATCATCGCCTTGTGGTAAGTCCCAATGTTCAGTATGTTTATGTACGTCCCATAAGTTGTTAAATTTTCTTTAGTCTCCTCGACTGTTTGTGTAGTGGTTCCCGATTATCGTCGATTGGCCACGTGTCCTCGCGGATATGTTTCGCTGCCGGAAAGGAATGATTCGTTTCATGCCTGTGGTACCCTTTCCAGCCTAATGTATGCAGTGTCATGAGTCATCTACAGTTATCCAGGAAGGTCCTAAAAATTAATTTTTAATACTAATGTGATGCCACACTGCAGCAACCCTAATTTTGTGTGTCCCGCCGGTTATTGGATCAACTTCTCAAAACTCTGTTTGAAACAAACGATATTTATTGAGATCTTGTAAAATAACTTCCCAAAGATATTCCGATGTTGCAGTTTGTAGTAAGGCCAGTTTTTTAAAGAACTATACAAGTGACGTAATTAAGTATTTTAAAAATTATATTTATTGTTAAAAAAATTACAATGAACTCGAAAGTTATTTTAACAGCAGCTCCTATCAAATAATGAATAAAAACTATTTTATAACTTGCATATTATGCTTTTATAAAAATCCGCCCCAATATTTCCAAAAGATTTTTGGTAGTGATGATTATTTTTCCATGTTTGTTCTATCACCTAACCTCAAAATTGATGTTACCACCCAAAATCGTCACATTTCACGACTCATTCTGTTTAAATTAGTGTCGAGTTCATACAGTCACGTGAGTAAGCTAATCTTATTTCGTTCCGAAGCATATTTAGACTACCATAACCACATACTATATTTGTTTCTGCAGCCAATGTTTAGTCTACCATTTTGGCTTGTGTTTCTCATAATTTTTACTAACAGAACATAATTTTCTCCGACGCAAATGTTCGCGATGTAATTCATTTAATGTTTTATGTAAGAAAGCACAGCTGAAATTGCAGTGTTTCTTTATGTTTTCTGTTACCATGTTAGGTATCGTGTAAATACGTACCAGGAGAATTAAGTATTTTATTTTAAAAATTGCTAACGTCAAATTTGGATTCTTTGACTGCAGGAGTAACATTGACCGGGTCAAGATATTTGTTTCCTGACCATTAAATAAATAAATAAGGGTATTTGAGTATTCAAAAACCTTAGGTTTCAGCCATTCAAATAAAGTTTACAATTTGTTCACTAGATGACACAAAATTAAATACTTTTTGAGTCAGTAAAAGTTACTCCTGTAGTCAAAGTATCCACATTTGATGGTAGACCATCTGATATGTCCAATTATATACCCACGTGTGGGAAATAAGTTCATAAAAATTATGCAGGGTTCAGTAACATTCTCTCCTGTCTGTAGCATGCAAGAAACCAGGAACTAATTTTATAATCACACGACCTCAGTTACAGAAAATACTCATCTAGTTGATTACTGAAGACATATAAAAGCCACTAGATTGTTTAGTGTGATCTTATAGCATTTCCTTTCACGACGCGACCACGCTTAGCCACAGGTTTAAATATCAATAAATATATTCTGGTTACAGCTAATATTGGCTACCCTTCCTTGGTTATTTTTTGATATTCCCGGTTTTTTAGGGACAATATTGTGCTGCAATGGCGAAAGTCAAAGAATTAACACAAAACCATTCACCCAGATTACATGAACATTTCAAGTAAATTTATTTGTATCTTGTTAAGTTTCTCTGATAACAATAAATTGAAACAAATGTTGCTTATAATGTTGTACTGCCTGATGGAACACACTCATCAAGATTCCCACGTACAATATGACAGCTTAAACAAACAGTTCTCGCCTCCTACCACTGGAACTAGTGTTGACCTAACCATGAGCTCTCGACAATTTAGGCAGATGATGAGGAGTGTTAGATGGTTGGGGTTGGGTGGCAGGTCATGACCCAGGGATAGCTGGTTCAGCCAGAGGTGCCGCCAGCATCAATAATTACCGCCTAGAGACTGATTACGTCGCAGGTTAATATTGAAACAGCTGGGCTCGGTCCCATTGCGCTAATACCGGTGTTTATGTCTTCCCCCCTTCCCTTCGTCAGCTCACCACCGTAACAAACGACAAATCAAATATTCCGTTAATACTGCGTATCGCGTTTAAATATTAGTTATCGTTAATGATGTGACCACTCCTGCTGCAGCAGTAACGAAGTCAATTAAACATTTTTTCCTCTGTGAAGGTCAGGCGCGTGGAGGTGGAATTTAAAAATGTGCCCCGGCGCTTTTGTAAATAAGCTCCTAAATCGTTAAAACTCTTCCCCTGTTTATTTAGCATGCGGTTGATACAACGAGGCGCGCGCTGCGGCCTAAAGAGTACACAGAATTTTAATATCGGATCGGCGCGTTCACCCTGACAAGAGAAAATAACTCCGGAATTGGCTTTTACAATTTCATGGAAAATTTCTGGCTGCATCCAGAATTTATGGGCACGATGATTAAATAAATCCCATTCGCATTTCATTTTGATCAAGAAAAAACATAGCTTTTTTTCCTTACGTCATTTTTTTGAACAGCTGTAAATTTACACATGCATATTATATATAAAATGGGATATAATGTGGACTTCATTTAAGCTGGCACTGAAAGTCGATTACGGTTTTATTTTATGGCTGATTCCCATGCGTGCGGTAGGCCTACTACTTTCAATTTGTAAAGTTGGCAAAACGTGCGAATCTTGCAGATTACTCTGAAAAGAAAAACTACTCTGCATGAAACTGAAACAAATTACACTAACATGTAAGAGAAAATTACCTGAATAATTTATGGAAAATTTGCTGTACACGTACCACGACAGATAGCATGCAAGCTTTCGGTAAGCTTGAATTTCACTCAACTTTGACTCAAATAGCAAGTTTGCTCACAAGACTTACTATAAGCCTGCAGCAAACTTGCATTTGAACTGAATTTAACTTGAACTCAAGGTTGCTCGCAAGACTTACTGTAAGCCTATGGTAAACTTGCATTCAAGTTACATTACATAGTAAGCTTCCTCTTGTGATGTTTCGCATGCCTTGTTCAAGCTCATGGTATGGTATTTTTTTAATTTTAGCACCTTGTTCATGAGACTTTCTGCAGTTTTTCAGTTCCAGCTAGCATTAACTGGATTATGGTGCATATAAATAAATCTCCAGGCACATTATGAAATGAATTCATTTCATATGCTGGTTCTGTAAAATTATATTAATGTTGTTTCACAAAATACTATAAATTTGTAAGGTTAATTTAGCAACATTGCTGTTTAAAAATTCGGAAACATCGACGTTTCGGGAAAAAATTTCAGTCTCTAATAAACGAATCGTACACTAATTATCTGCATGATTCACTGTGATCTCGTAGTTAGCAAGTCTGTCCAGCAAGCCATGCATTGTAGTTGGGAATCCCAACGAATTCAGAAAAAAATTATTCAGGTTGGTAAATAGAGTTCCAAGTCTTCTAATAGTCAGTACCAATCTCGAAAAATCTACTTAGCATTAAATTTAATTGAAAAATAATACTTTTTATTTTAATATGTAGTCTTACAAATTTAGCTTTCAGACTTCTGGCAGCTTGCAGCAAGCTTATTCCAAGCTTACATTGCTGTCCTAACATTCAGTGTTAGCTTAAATTAAGCTGGCAACCAAACTTGCAGCAAGTTAAAAAAGTGTCAACTTGGAAACGTGCTGCTGATAACAAGGTTTTGGCTTGTCATTGCTTCCTTCCCGCTAAGTCACTGGTTTTCCATAGCAAGTTTGCTATCTGCTATCTGGATAAGGAAAAGTGCCTCATACATTATCACTGTAAAAAATTAAATTAGAATCATGGTACTAAGTATGTGCATATATTCATTGTAATAAATTACACAGAACCTAATAAAATATATTAAATTTTACGGCGGAAAACGGATTCTATCTAATGCGCTTTACATCAGTTGCTCTGTGTGCTTACCACTGACAACTTAGAGCTATTGAAAAAAAATCAAATTTTCAAGGATTTGTAAGAATCGTGCGTTTGTGTCATAGCCTTCTGTCAAATATGGTTGCATTTTTTTCCAAACTTACCATTAAAATTTTACTTATGATGTGTACCTATACTAAAAGTTGTCCGCATGACAGTTTTCGTGATATTACTGCATTACTGTACAGTGAAATGATTTTACATTTTGTGTTCGATAGCACGAATATTCCTTACAAGCCAGAGATAATTAGACTACCCTTACGCTTGTCACGTAGATTTGCATACATGTGTGTCTATATATATATATATATATATATATATATATATATATATATATATATATATATATATATATATTCGCATGCTTAGTAACAAAAAGGCGTACCTACATTCCTCGTCAATTTCATGTTTTGGTACACGTCTAGTCATGTTGTACAGATTTTTCACGTAACAAAAGGGCGAATCGATGGGCCGCTTAGTTTTGAAAATAACCGTGGGCGTAACTACAAAATAATTTTTTTTAGTTAGGAACAGAGAGGCATATCATATAGTCTTTAATTTAGTAGATATGCCCTTACGTTAATAAGCGTGCGATATACGTGTGTACATATACACACATGCAAGGTGACCACGAGGAGCACTGTCATTATGGATGTGCTATAAAAGGAGAGTGTACACATAACAGCGGTTGAACGCGTGTTTGAGTGTTCTTGGAGGGATGTCATTACGTTTACGTGACGAAAGTGATATCAGGAAGGTGACGTCCGTCTTCTCTGATGGAATGTTCGATTCTGATAATGAAGCTCTCCAACACTCGCCCAGAGTCTCCACACTTATGAGCTCCACTTCCCTATGAATGGCCACCTTCAAGTCATTTAAAGCACGGAGTTTGCCTGGATCCACCGGATCCTTTAAACAAGAAATAGTCGAACATGCTGAGGTCTGGGCATCGAGGAGGCCAGGGAACATCACCGAACTGGGACATAACACGACCTGGAAATACTTGCCCCAATGCTGCCATGGAAGCCCTGGCAGTGTGGGCCGTAGCACCATCTTGCTGAAACCATACATCCGGGGGTAAACCTAGCCACTGCAGCTGTGGCAGGGAAACAATTGTTCAGCATAGACACATAACGGTTTGCGTTGACAATGACAACCGCCCCATTCTACTCAGATAAGTAAAGGCCGATCACACACAGTCGTGACATCGCACATCACACTGTCACACGAAGTTAATGAAGTGATTTCCCATGGAGTTGTCTCGGACTGTCCTCTGCCCAGTACCTGCTGTTTTGTTGGTAAACAAACCCATTTATGAGGAAATGCGCCTCGTTTCTTATGAAGATGACCACACCGGGTACTTCATGAAAGAGCACTTGCGATTGCGCAGCAAAATCTACCCTCTGGCCGTATTCAGTAATCTGTGACACCTGAATGCACGCTATCTTGTATGTAAGAAACTTGAGGTCAGTATAAGAGATTCGCGTCCCAAACGTAATGCTGTTGCATGGCGTCGTGACGAACGTGTAGGCATACTGACCATCAATATTCTCTTGCGTTCTCAATGTTCGTGCTACACCTGGCGATGTCCTCCTCATTAAGTTACCTGTGCCACGCAACTTCGCAACCCACTACATTATGGTTGGTCTGCTTGGGACTGCTCCATGCCGGCCGATATTGAAATGACGACGGAATAATCGTTGAGCTACAATCACTAAATCACCGTTTCTCACATATGCGTCGTACGCAATCATGCGGTGCTCAACAGACCACTGCTCCATTCCTACCGAAATGGCAATGTGTTACACAGTAACTGCCCATGCTCTCCCCCTTCCATGTTTCCGCGTTCTATACAGCCCGTTTCATAATGACAATGCTCCTCGCGGTTATCCTATATGAGTGAATGTGTGTATATACATATATATATATATATATATATATATATATATATATATATATATATATATATGTGTGTGTGTGTGTGTGTGTGTGTGTATGTGTGGTGTGTGGTGTGTGCGTGTGTGTGTATGTGTTGTGAAGTATGAGAACGTTGCTCTTGTGTATTTTCATCCAGCCTGCTATCTCCGTTTTAAATTTGGTTATTAACTAGCAATTAATTGATATAATATTCGTGTCATAGCCAGGTCACAATATCATTTTCGGAAATGAGATGAGGACAAATTAACTAATTTAGCTATTACTCTAGGTACATTTCACCCTCAATTCATGATCTTATGGAGTCCTGCAATCAGTTTAACTCTCTGGAATCCAAATAACCTACAGCAACGTCAGTGGAAACCCATACTGACCCCTCCCCCCTCTTCACGCGGTAACAGATAATGTATCTTCCCAAGGACAGATGTCTTGCAAGACCTGCTCTAGACATTATACACAGTGGCCGCAGTAGTGTAGTGGTTAGATTACTCGCCTACCAACATGGCGATCAGGGTTAAATTGACGAGTAAGGGGTGGTATGGGTGGTGCAAGTAATGTAAATAAACTTTATTCTTCTCCATATAGTAGTAGCAAGATGTAACTATTCATGGAGTTGTAGATTTTGCTATTGAGCAACGGTAAGTTGTGCCGAAAGAATATTTAAACAGTCACAGAGATTTAGCTATCTTAGTTACACGCCGCGTAAATATACACACTGACTGAAAATATAAATGGAGCAGGCTTTTCAAAAAATTTAATTTACCTAAAAGCACCTTTAACAGGGCACGTGATTTTCACGACAAAAAATAGCCACGAGCTAGTTTCAATGCCTCACATGCACATCTGCAGCTGCGCTTTGTGGTCAGTGATTGGCTGTTTGTAACTCGCAGTCTCTTGGTGATCTACTCGCAAATAATACGAGTGCGGTGTCATCGTAATATTGTTCTCATTTGCAAAGTGAAATTTTGCACGAAGACAAGATGTCAAAAACAAAGATGTTGAACTTCATTCGTGCACGTAAGACACTGAAACAAGTTGATTCAAAAATCTCTCTTAAATAATCTGGTGTCGCAATGGTTAATATGGAGTGTGTTGAAAATTCGAATATTTATATTTGTACAATATCTAAAGCTTTTAAATATAATAATACGAGTCTATAGACGTACAACAACAAATGCACAAAAATAATCGAGTAAATATAGAATGTTGTGACATGTTTTATTCGCAATTATACAGTTACAAACAAAATTCAATATAATTCAAATAAACTGTTCTATATAAAATTTACGTGGCATTACAAAAGTATTGTTAAGTCATGCGTGCAAACATCGGTCCTCTTCTTCAGGCCTGATTCACAATGCGCAGCCGACTGCTGGCAGTTGGCAGTCCAATACAATTCACAATGCGCAGTCCAGCAGTCATTATGTTTTTTGCATTATTTTTAAAAACTGATATTTAATAATCGGCCATGTTTTGAAAATATTGTTTTTAAATTTGTAGAATTGCTTAATTTGCTTTTAGAACCATATAAAATCTCTTAAAGCAATATTTGTTTACATAACGTGATTACGAGAGTAACGTTTGATTGGTTGGAATTTTTCGGCAGTCGGCAGTCCAGCAGTCAGAGATAAAGTTCGCCATCTCCGATTGCTGAACTGCGGACTGCTCGACTGCAGACTGCACATTGTGAATTCACACATCTTAAGGTACATATTAATCTCTGACGGCCGACAGCGGACTGCCGACTGCGCATTGTGAATCAGACCTTACATGTCGAGGTTGATTCGAAATGTGTGGCACGTTCATATCACTCAAGTGTAAAGGTTTGTATAGGTTAGTCCATCTAAATAGTAACTCAATTGTAATTAAAATTACTAGTGTCTTTATGGGTGACTTCGATCAATTGGCAACTGTATTTTATCACTGTTTTCTAGCGAAACTAAAAAGAGAAAAGTAATACACAGCGTAGAACGCGAAATCATAAGTACGGTTAAGTGTGACAAAGAACCAAAGAAGGTAGCTAAGCATTTCCATAGAGTCAAGAACACGTCGTGCCGCTGTTTCGTAGGTGTAAGCCAAGCTACGGCAAAACGAATAAGCAAGGTAAATCAAGTACGAAATTGCAACAGACACTAACAGTTCATTATCTAAACATGATTTAAAAAACGCGATGCTTTCCGGAAATACAGTACCATTATTGTGGATGATTTTGATATGTGTGTAATCAGAAGTGCGATACGTGACTTTTATACGCGAGAAGAAAGTTGGCCACAGTCCCAAAGATCCAACTTCATAAATCTCTGATTTGCGGAGCTAGGAAACAACACCGTATTTGTCGAGTCCAGTAAATGTTTTCACTTTGCGCATCAGCCCACGCTCCCTCGCTTCCCAAACCCTCGTGACGTCACCGCACCTCTACTCGGCCGCATTCCTGGCAGGGCTCTTCCCATCAGTCGTACACAGTACCTGCCTTATAGTTTCAGTTTTCACTTTCAGTCTGCCAGAAGATGGAAGCACGTGTCGGTTCCCTAAGCATCGCGACTTAACCGTCTAAGAGAAACGAATGTATTCTGTTTTCATCGTTGTTTCGTCTAGCGATGTGTTTGTGGTGTCTCTGGTGGGTTATCCTGTTTTGCGTGTAACGTTGTCTTTCTCTTAGTTATTTTCCGTGCTGTCTTAATTTTGGCGCTCTGATATTTCTTTGATTTTTCGTTTTATTAGTTTTTAACTTCATTTTTCCGCTTATATTTTTATGATTTGACATCATTCATCTTAGAATTATTTACGATTTAGTATTTATACATCTGATGTCTATAGTCCATTCGAATTTTATTTTTCTGTTTATCTTGGTTCAACCTTGTTTTTCTGAGGCAACGTAGTTTTGCATTGACGATGTGCACAATATTTCACTATTCCTATGGGTTCACCCTCTAATTTTTGTCAAATAATAAATGTGGTAGACTTTGCTATTTTCTCGACGTTCTGGGGTTACTTGGAACAACAGTAACAGCTGGGGAATTGTTTTTCGAGAATTGGTATTTCTAACACACTCCAGCAATAAGAGTAAGATGAAAGACGAGTTACCATTAGCGGTAGATTCGGACTTAAACTGTCAGTTATGACTTCTTCTTCCAGGACTGCAGTATGCGAGATAAACATTCCTGAACAGATGTCGCAAGTAATTCCATCTGACAACACTCCAGTTTTCCAACCTCCGTCCCCAGTTTATCTCAGGACATAGACAAATGCCCAGGATTAGCGTGGCGTGCTTATGCAGCAGTTTCTGAACACTCTGTATACTCGCTTCACCGCCTCAATACAGGAGTACGGTAATGACCTAGGTAGAGGCATATTACTATGGAAGCGCAATACGTTGGTAAATCTACTGTTCTCTATACCCACCAGGTTTTCGTTGATCTTACCAGTTTTAAATGACACGGAGAACTCACAGAAGATGAGCAGGGTGTTAGCAGGCCATGACTCCTTTAATTTTTTTTTTTTTTCGTGATAATTGTTTTTAAGCTTAAAGAAGAGCAGATATCACCTATCAGTAGGTAGTTATGTTTTTAAAAAGGTATTTTTTTTTAGTGAGAGCTGATTTTAACTAATAAGTCAATGAACGAAAATTCTGTTAATTACTTAAATAGAAGAAACCATAGCACTTCATGGCTTGAAATAATTACCAAATACGGTGAAAATTATTTTGAACCAAACTCTCAAACACATTTCTGATATCTGTTCCCGTTTAGGCTCAATAAATATTATCGTCGAACAGTAAAAACACGGAACCAAGATCTTAACCGGGACTGCTTTCCAAAGCTGCAAACTCCCTTGACAGCCCCGCTATGATATACTCTCAAACTACACGCATATCTTTACACGCCAACAAAGTCTCATAGGAGCTTGATTTCCTGAATTCAGATACCTGTGGTTAGAGGCTACGATGAGGTGGAATGCGAGTGCTAATGACGCCCACAGAACTTTCAAGTTCCTAGGCTTCGAACACTCAAAACACACATTAAGTGGTTAAGTTTAAGTGTGCCGCCTTAGATTATTTCACCGTGCAATGTGTAGAAAGTAGAAAGATACCTTATTGACACAATCTACATGTTGTTTAACAAATTACTCCGAGCAAGGTTAGTTCTACCACATGTTAGAAAGATCAATGTTAAAAGTTTGGCACAGGGAAAATTTCTGCCGATTGAGCGCTGGTATCGCTAATGGTTTCGAACTGACCAATCACAGAGTTTTCCGGAATTTTAATATTGTTAATCATTTAAAACGGGAAATTGGTTTCTTCTCGTTTCAAAATTAAACTTAATTGCTTTTATAATTCCCAAACCAATTTAAACATAATTGTACTACAGTTTGGCATTTTTCTGTGGTCCCTTAGCGATAGCAGCGAAGCTAGCAGCAGCAAATGTTCTGTGCCAAACTCTCCCGTAAGAAAACACATTTCCTTTCTAACCTGCAGTAGAATTAACCTTACTCTGGGATTTGAAATGGCGATAGTAAATTTTGTAAGCGAGATAGACGAGTTCAGTCTCTTGGAGCGTATGCAGGACGTCGGGCAGATTTATGTAGTGGAATGTGTTTATCAGAGGTTGTCAGACTTGCACGAGCTGAGCTTGTCGACTATCGCGCTTCATTCCAGGTTTGACCGACCCCGTGGCTACCGTCAAGTCCAGACATGACGCATTTTGTTTGGCGGTCAAGGGGGTGGCCATGCCGTATGCTGCCCAGGCAAACACTTGAAGTCAGTGTATGTGTGCACTTGTTGCGTTTATACATGTGGTCACTGTAGACCATAACACTGTTTCCTCCATAACAGCCAATGTATTTTACTCCAAGTTTGAAGAGCAATAGAGATAAGATGATTAATCGAATAGCAGATGTGCCGTGTTTATCTAACTCTACGTTGTTTGGGGAACAAAATTTTGAAATAATATTAAAATTCAACTGTATGCTTCCGTTTTGAAACACATTTCTGTGAGTACCGACATCGCCAACTGTTTGTGCATGGACACCATTGTTAAACTAACATTTATGCTAGTTTCTGCTATTTATTTAACACTTTGTGTGCAAATTTGTTTGTTTTATTGCTATTAGCAAGCAGTTGCACATCGTCAGTGACATACGTATGCGTAAATAAACAATATATGTGGCCTTTTTTCAGGATAGTTCGCTAGGTAGTTGTTTAACAATTTACACTATGCAAATGTAACACATGGCCTTTTTACTAACGACATGTAACTGTAGCAGATGTATTTCACGTACCTGTTCTCTCTTTACACCCGAATTCAACGCACGTAACAGTTTTCATTAAAATCTGTTCATTCTACAGCATCAATACCATACGAGACGCTTACGAAAACCTTACTCGATCTAGTCGTTGCTGTGCGTTGGTCAACAATATCATATTGTTCGCGAAAAACTGGCATATAGACGCCGACTTCAAGATAGTCCCAACATGCCGTCTCCTGCATACTCCTACCTCCATGGGGAGGGGGGGGGGACACATTTAGAACATGGTGTACGCAGAGACGATACGTGAGGTTCGACACCTGCGTCAAGATATTATCGCAGCCGTTGAAGCCATACCAGATGACATACTGGCGATAACATGGAGGGAGTTTGAATATAGTTTGGACGTGTGCAGGGCCACAAATTGGGGTGGGGGCACATTCAAGTGTACCGAACACCACTTGAAGATATTGCCTCTCTTCTCATATTATTGTTTCAGTAATGTTGTATTTACTGCGTACCGAAAACTGCTTGTGTAACCCCGGAGTTATTTTATAAACATCCTGTGCTTGCAAGCAAGGTTCCGTTTTACGAATATCGTTTAGGAATCCACGCAGAGACAAGTTTCCATTTCCAGTTTTATAAAGCAACCTGTCGAAACGAGAATGGCTGAAATGGATTTATGCCAAGTTAGTTTTACTGTAAAAAATTTTTGCACAAAGACTTTAACTTTGTGTAATTTTTGAATGATTCTTGCAATGAGGGCACGTTAGAAACTAAAGAGGTATTTTAGACATACGCCATTGCAGCAAGTGGTTTGTCACAGAAAAGCAAAGAATTCACACAAATAAACAGACAAGTAAACAAATATAATTACATTGTTCGCAACTGACAAACAAAGGTAAACATATACAATTCCACAAAGAATAAAACAAACGACCAACCAAGCACCCACAACCTACCGAGGAAAAACTAAATAAGTAACTCAGATTATTCCACAAAAGGAATTCCGTCAGTAAGTACGAAACAAAATACAAGAATTAATTACAACACCAAACAGAGAAAACGAAACGAACGACAAAAAGAACAGGACGTAGACGACACAGCAGAAACACAGACACCTTGAGGAAAGCGAACGAAAACAACACAGTAACTGTTGACAGCAAGACAAAGAATAAACAGACTAACACAGTGGTCTGCTTGTGACGAAACAAACTTTTACCTGCACAGCCAATCAGGGAGTGGCTCGGCTCTTTCCGATTGGCCGGGACAGAAGAGAGGGTACAGAGCATATAAACCCCTTGTTTTCCAGTGCCAATACTTACTCCTAGCCTGGCGGACCAACGACGACAGGCCACCGGCCAATGGTCAGTTGTGCGAGCCGGGCGCTACTTGTAGGAAAACTAATTATGGGTGTGCTAATATAGTAACCAAATTTTAAACTATATTTACGTAACATTTATTTTTAAGCAAAAACCATTTCAATATTTCCACTGGTTCATGAGATAAATGGGATTAATTAAAAACACGTTTTATTTTTTTAAGAGTTTTCAAGGACGAATTTCGAAAAATTCTAAAAATACTTTTTAGATATGTGTATTAAACCATAATTTAAAAAAAATCACTATACTATCTGAAATGATTTAAGAGAAATAACGGATTAATGAAAAACACACTTTTCGGCTTTTTACACTCGTAATTTTCGAATTCCGGAAAATTTAAAAATTTGCCAATATGCATTTCTTTGGGCAATATTATGAAGTTTAAAATAATATGATAGCTTTCCCGGTTTCTTTGAAAACGCATTTCACCCCTTTTTATCCCCTTAATTATGGAATTTCGAAAAACCCATTCTTAGCGGATGCCTACGGGCCAAGGGGAAGCTTCCCTCGAAATTTCATGATTCTAGGTCCAGCGGTTTGGGCTGTGCGTTGATGAGTGAGTGAGGGAGTGAGTGTGTCAGGACACTTAATTTTATTTATTAAGAATAAATTGCTTTCTCCATAAAAACAGCACTACAAAGCATTATGTATTTCACAGGACAAAGGCAAAATATACACCGGACAGCTTCAGGCTCGGTGACAACGCCGCTGTTGAAATTACATTGCAGTATGAAATGCATTATACTATCACAATTTTACACTTCTGGTTTGTATTTTATTTTAGCTTAACAGTTCCCACTGCAGGTCCGGAACGGCCGAGGCCTCTGATTGGCCAGAGCTGTAATTGGCCTGCAGGATATAGGACAGCCAATCAGCGGGCAGCAGCTGGCACAGAGTTTTCTGTGCCTAGCACAATGCCCAAAACTATGTTTTAACAGCCAATTATCATTTTTAAACACGTGTTAGCTCATCAGACTTCATTGTGAGCTAGTTAAGTGTCTTAACTTGTATATTATTTAAGTATGTTTCAGGTATCTACTGGGGATACGGGAGGGCGAAGCGCCTTTATAACCTCGCCCTCCACCAGGGCATTGTGCTAACCCACAGTATCCTGGTTAAAACCAGCGCCCTCCCTATAATCAAAGGAAATATGAATAAAGAAATCAAATTACACTTTCCGCCCCACTGCCCCCCTCTGCCTTCAAAACTCTACCCACAAACCTGGCACTTCATACTTCCTCCAGTGTTAATTCTGTGGCTTGGTTCTAAAAAAGCCAATGTCATATCCTTTATCCTATGACATTGGCCTTTTTAGAACAAAGCCACAGAAATTATTTTTAATGTAAGTAACTGCTGAGTGGTTACACTCCTATTCTGTCGAGAGGGTTTTTACGGTACTATGCCGGTTTTCCCCTCTCTCTTCTTAGATTATGGCTTAGCTATAGGTACACTTAGGGAGGTAGACATGGCCCCAATTGCGGCCATGTCTGCCCAATTCCTCTCTGCCGCGATGCATGCCTCCTCTGTGTGAAATCTCTCCCTTGTAGGCGTATGGGGCTCAGCCCTGAGACGCACTTAGATTCCGCTCCTCCTCCGGACCTCCACCGTAACACAGTAGTTTGGGTATTTTAGTAAATAATAGCGCTCTTCAGTCTGCAGGTGCTCGGACTGTGCATGTGCCTGAAGACGGAGACCGACTGCAGTCTCTGAAACATCGCAATTTGTTTTGTCGCAAGGAGACCATTGGTTTCGTCTGTTATTTCATTGTCTTACTGTGTTATTTGTTTTCGTTCGCTTTCCTCAAGGTGTCTGTGTTTATGCTGTGTCGTCTACGTCCAGTTTTATTGGCGTTCGTTTCATTTTGTCTGTTTTGTTGCAATTATTTTTGTTTGTTGTTTCGTACTTACTGATGGAATTCCTTTTGTGGAATATCCTGAGTTATTTATTTAGTTTTTCGTTGGTTTGTTTTTTGGTGCTTGTGTGCTAGTTTGTGTTATTTCTTGTAAACCATTGACTGGATTCCTTGTGGATTTGTATATGTTTCCCTCTGTTAGCCAAAATAACTCTTTACTTCGTAATTTCAACTTTGTGTTTCAGCTCACAATGTGCAGCTTATCGTCCGTACCAGCCCATGAAAGTAATTTGTCATCTCCGTAAGGCCGTTAGAGTGTATCAAATCAAATTAAAGTTCTTTATTTATAGAACTTTATGAGATACAAAAACTGGGTATTTCATGTTTTATAACTTTAGGCAAATAGCGGGCAACGTCTTATTTCAGTGAAACTTATTTCATTTAATTAAGTCGGTAGATTTTCGTTAGGTGTATGCTGCTGTAACACGCAATATTTGACTTGGCAACTCTGTTGGGAACAATGCAGAATAGCGTTATGCATTTTCACACTAGAACACTCTTAAGACACTTTCAGGTAAATCGCCGACGAGAAAAACGCACGCTCGTTGAGAGACTTGTTCCTAAAGTACCACGATACATATGGCGAGTAGGATGATGACGCGACTCACGCACGTTAAAATACGTAATAGTGCCATCTTGCCATGCTTTGGTTCTGTACTTGTCCTCCGAGTATCTTCACAGTATTCTATTATGAAACTAAATGTTATATGCCGTATCTTTCCTTAATCTCCTAACGGAAGAAAAAAACTGAAACGGCAGCTGGTGAGACATAAGGTGACACTTTTTTTCAATGAATGATTTTTCATATCGGCGTGCAAAAAGGTTTTTGGTAGACGAATTCGTTATCACATTCGTTATTGACATTACCGAATTTTGACTTGATACATAAATTTTTCTCTGATAGATCAAACATTTTAAGACCGTGCTAAACAGTATAATGTATCAACGGTTGTAAACCATATATTTTTACTGTCTATTTATTATTTTCTATATTGATGTCTTGGAAACGACTGTCAAGGAGCTCAAGAAGTTTACCCGTAAACGCAGAAAGAAAAGTCAGCTTAAAAGTATTCCACACAGAAAAAAAAATACAAAACGTTTGAACAATTTAATTAATTTTTCACAAAGTAAAACATATCCCAGTTAATGTCACTGTCCGCTACAGACACGAGTCCTGCACATGGTGAAATTCATTACGTTTATTCAGTAAACAAAAACAATTCAAAATGTTCATTTAAATTCGGAATGCAATCAACGAATAATTTTTGCACTCGATAACAGACACGCATTGTTCGTTTCATTTTGATAATTCGTTTACAAGTTATCCTTGATTGGTTGGTAAACGGGCAGCTTTCATTTAATAATCGCTGTCAGACTGTGTCAGAGGAGAAGAGTGAGTTACACTTTGTGATTGCACAAATTACTTGCACACAAACAGTAGTACGTACATTTCAGCATATACTGTCGCTAATATGACAATAAACAAGGCTGCCAAGCTGCAGAGGTGAAATGTTCTGGCCTGTTTTGGAAACGGCAAGAACAGAATATTGTTTTTTAATAAAATAATAACGCACTGCCGCTTATTTAAAATTTGTAATGCAACATAAATTTAAATGGAACTATTTATTTGAATCCTATTGAATTTGTTTGTAATCGTATAATTGCGAGTAAAACATGTCAGAACATTCTATATTTACTCGATTATTTTTGTGAATTTTTTGTTGTACATCTATAGACTCGTATTATTAATATTTAAATGCTTCAGATATTGTAAAAATATTAATTTTCGAATTTTCAATACACTCCACGCTAACCATTGCATGTAAATACACGAGATTATTTAAGAAAGATTTTTGAATCAACTTGTTTCAGTGTCTTACGTGCACGCATGAAGTTCAACATCTTTGTTTTTGGCATCTTGTCTTCGTGTCAAATTCCACTTTGCAAATGAGAACAATATTACGATGACACCCCACTCGTATTATTTGCGGGTAGATCACCAAGAGATTGCGAGTTACAAAGAGCCAATCACTGACCACAAAGTACAGCTGTAGATGTGCATGTGAGGCATTGAAACTAGCTCGTGGCTATTTTTTGTCGTGAAAATCACGTGTCCCTGTTTATAGGTGCTTTTAGGTAAATTAAAATTTTTGAAAAGCCTGCTCCATTTATATTTTCAGTCAGTGTGTATATTTACGCGGCGTGTAACTAAGATAGCTAAATCTCTGTAACTGTTTAAATATCCTTTCGTTACATCTTACCGTTGCTCAGTAGCAAAATCTAACAACTCCATGAACAGTTAAATCTTGCTACTACTATATGGAGAAGAATAAAGTTTATTTATATTACTTTCGCAGTATCACCCGTGCGTTTAATTGCCTTTCAACGACTCGACCTGACCTTTCGGAGGAATTTTGAACAACAGCTAAAAACAGCGTCCAGGAGAACGTAAAAAAAAAAAAACATCGTTTTGCTTACTTTCTAGCAAGGTTCATTTTGTAGCTGTTATAATCCTAATCCTAAATTGTTTCGAGTCAAAAGTTTGGTACTATCGGTGATTTTTTTTACGAAGAGCAGTGAAGAATCAGGGGCGTCATTTCAGGTTTTTCTAGGGGGGGGGGGGAAGATTTTTTTCCGGCGACAGTGACCTTGTTGCATCTTGTTTATTAATTAAGCTGGCATAAATGAGATACTTTAGTAATAAAACTTCAGTTTTATGTGCTTAAGTTAGCATTATTTAAATTTAAAAATACAAAAAAATATATTTATACACATAAAGAGTTCTAAATCCAGGGGAGGGGGCATATGCCCCCTCCCCCTGTGATGAATGTATTCGACGTACTGACAGCTATGCTCGCTAAGTGTTGAGGGTTGTAGAAACAGTTGAAGTAGTAATATGTTAGCTCGTGGTTGTTGCAGAGTTGCTCGCTAACCTTGTCGCAACTTGCTTCTCTCCACTCGGGCGTAAGTGCCTTGTTTCAGACCTGCCCCCTTGGCGCGGTGTGGTTGAAACTTGCGCGGAGTTTCACTTTGCATGCCGCAGCCTGCCACTCAGGTTACCTTGTACGCTCTCAGCACCAGCCAAATATACCGTAGCCCACAACCGTTATGTTCTGTGTAACATAGATAAACTCGGCTGTACACTGTAGGCTAGTCGATGGAGGTCCCCTGACAGGAAGGCTATTAAAACACGTGTGAATGGCAATGCGGGCAGTGAAATCAAACACACGCTTCAGCATAGACTTAGATGGTGTATGTAGCAGGTGCGAGAAGCATCCTTGGGCTCAGATGCTGTCGGTGGCAACCTGGGGGCCTATTCTGTATCTTAAATTATCTCTATACGAAGACAGTTACTGCGTACGACGACAATTCGTGTAATGTAACCAAAAATTGCATCGAGACAGCCTTTCAAGTACCTCGTGAATCACTGTATAAAGATATGGTTCTAGAATTTTGTTAGGAGAGAAAGTTCTTGAAAACGGCCGACGTATTTAAGTTGCTTTCTACAGCAGTTCTCGTTTCAGAGCTAATCCGATTGAAATGTTCCTCTGAAAGAGAAAGAAATACATAATTACGTCTCGTAAATTTCAGCTCTGTACATATTAACTTTTACGGCTGACTGAAACGACATATTCGTACAACACGAGTGCTGCTATCTCATGGCCACATGTAGACTAAAACAGTACGGTGCTGCCGTATTTCTACTAGAAACGAGTTGATGTTATAACTTTTAAAATCGGAATTCTAAAAATAATAAATAAATAAGTAAATAAAATAAAGTAATTAGTTATTCAAAATACACTGTAAATCTGAGAAAATATGATTAAGAAAGATGTATAAGAGTTTGTTCAGAGCACATCTTTGTAGTGGTTAAAATACTTAACAATTGTTAATTCAATGATGTACATAATATGTTTATTTGTAAGGAAATGAAATAAATTTATGTTTATAAAAAGCATGTGTTGTAATAAACGTGGTAGTTTTTAAAGGTGACGTAGTAGCTGGCTGTGGATAGAGAGTCGATGAGAATGTACGTCAACCAGCGACCTGAGTCGTTGTTTACGCTATTACTATAGAAAAACTAAGGTGCTATTACCCACAGATGTTAGAAGGGTCCAGATGGAGCACGTCACCGGGAATTGTAACCAAACGAACGCTTGACGTGACTGGTGTCAATATGGCCGACTCATTAAAAAATTTAGGAAATATTAGTTAGGAGGTGTGTAAACAGGGCTAAAATATAGTCTTCAACTTAAAGAGCATAATACATTAATTTACCATAAAAAATACCAGTCTGATGTGTACTTTTGAGGTTAAAGCAGTATGGCGCCTGGCAAATTTTATGACTACCTCTCCCCCCTCTTGGCTTCGCTCCCCTCGACCTCATTCAGACCTAATGCTACCCCCGTGCTATTACCCAATACCCTCGAGAGTAATACCGGACAGCTCTATGCAAATACTAAGAGTAAGCTTGTGAAATATAACCTAGCGGTATGGTGTGAAACTAAAGCCCCTGACACAATGAACTTTTAACTGCCATGCAGTGCAGTGCCGTGCCGTGCTGGTGTGATTCTGGCTATCTGATTGGCCCACGTGACCATGACGTCACTGCCGTACTGCTTGCCGGGCAGTGCTGTGCTGTGCCGTGCCGCCAATTCCAGGCGAACTTTTAACTTTTTTGGCAACGGCAGGGGCGGCACTCACCGGCCAACACCGGCAGGGAGCGGCAAGGTGATTGCTATTGGTTGACTGATGCACGTCACAAAACGAGAGCCAATACCGTGACAGCGCGCGGAGAAAAAATGTAAACAAACAAAAATAAGCGACTGCTCTGCCACCTATTGTGCGCGGAATGAAATGTACCCCAGCGGCAGACACCGGCATTCATTATGGCATACAAAGAGGAGAAAACCGGCAGGTCACTGTAGCGGCAAGTCACCAGCAGATGGAACTTTTCATTGTGGCAGGGTCTTAACACATATTTTGATATTTTTTGTTTTATTATTGTACTTTATTATTTCAACATATTTTATTTAATTTTATTTTTATTTTCTCCATGCAATGAAAGTATGGCAACCATAAATAAGTTTTTTTTCAGAATTTTTATGTTGGCAGCGTGCGTCTGAAATCAATTAAACATAAGGCGAGATAATACAATCAGAATTCTCGCCAAATCGCTCAAGCTGTCCGGTATTTATATATAGAGTATTTGCTATTACCACAGGCTGGGATACGCACTTAGAGAAGTGGTTATAACGGCGTAGTTCCAAGAATAGATGCTAATGGTTATCTATACTTCGTTACTTCATAGTATTATAGCATAGGAAATGAAACAACAGACCTGTAGGCGTGCAACCTGTTCATGAAATTTCGATCTTTATTCACATCGAAGTGTATTTTAATTGAAGCATATAAAAATTATAAGATATTGAAGATGGAAAACTTTAAAACAATTAAAAAATTATCCAAACTCAAGTAGCTCACAGAATGCGGAGTGCGAAGAAGCGTGAGCAATCGTTACAAACATTATAGTACGTCGCAAGATTAGTTTTGTACAGAAACGAATTACTCCGTGTTCACCGAATTCCGTATCGAGCTGAGTACGAAAGTCCCTTACTTCGCTACAGCACTGCAAATGTCGGAGTTAGATCACTTTACAGCGGCAAGGAACACAAGTCATGAGTACGTAAGCTCGTCGCATGCAGTGGAATCGCTTCTATACTGTGGTATTCTCCGCAATCATGGCCTTAGAAGTTCAGGTCTGGACACTGCTATAAAATATTGACCCCTTATGACTGATTTCAGTTCCTTCACTATCCACAAAAACCAATGAAAACTGGTGGCACCACTAGCACACTCTTGCTAGTAATTATTTTTCAAACATTAAATGTATTAAATTTTTAAAGTACAAATATTAGAAACTTACTTAAGTTTAACCAGAATATGTTTAAACACTTGAGTTTTGAATAAAATAACGAACTTCTCTTCGCAACAGCCCCACTGCGATAGTGGCGCCAACAGTTTCGTTTAGTCATAAGAGGGTCAAAGATAAAGCATTGAAGAGTAGGTGAGTGTCCAGACCTGTACTTCTAAGACCATGTCCGCAATTAGAATGACGTGTGATGAAATAAGTTAACAGCATGTATACAGTCCCAGTCAATGACCCAAACATCCAATGGATTGGTTCTTTACAACGTACTTTACTTCATAGGTTCACCGCCAGGTGGGCCACTTGACGGAAGGTAATCTGGACTTTGAGTTGAAGAGACGCAATGCAGTCACGATTACCATCCGTCACGTCGCCCACCTGGCGGTGATCCTAGGAAGTAACGTACATTATAACGAAACATTACATTGAGTAATTGGAACAGTGTCTGTACGAAATGTTTTTTACGATGATGTTTAACGAGATGTAAGGAATTGAGCTCTACCATGGTAACTAAGCGTTTCCGGACATATGTCCATATCACATATTTTCTTTCTATGTGTGTGTGGAATGTTTCCTGAAATATTGGCCGTACCTTTTTTTAATATCCTGTATAGGCCTACGCTGAAAAAATACATGGTTTGATTTGTGTACAGTAAATACATTGTTTAAATCAAAGTAACCACAAAAATATTACTGAATGCTTACCTTAGCTCTTTTATATATCCCCGATCATTAAGGGGCTTTTGTACTGCTTGTCCAAACTTGGAAAACACCTACCTCTTCTCAATCATCTTAAAAACGAACTATTCAAGATACAGCAAAATTATTTTTTACGTTAAGGGAAAAAAGATGGTTTGTTGTACGTAATGATTTGAATTTCACATGTCGCCATGTCAAATACATTTAAAAAATGTTCAAAAGACTATATTTGGCATTTCATTTCTTGTTTCCTTAACAGGAACCTTGAATTCTTACATCACTAGGACTAAAGAGCAAATTTTTCTAAATGAATTGGTGTCATAAAAGTCTTTGGTTACAGAATTGAATTTCCGTGTAATTGTTTGTGAAAATGGTGTATTTTTGCGCGACGAGTGTCTGCTTCGTGCTACCTGCAAGGAGCGACGGTTAAAACACATCGAGCGCGCGGATAAGGCCGTGCGAGGAGGGGATGGCATGTGCGTGAAGCCGCAGAAGGGGAACTTATTTATCTGTGTTCTGCTGGTGCGTAACTGAGACTGTCGTCTTGGGGACTGGAGATAGCGATAACCGAATGTTATGCAGAGCGCCAGCATGTTTGGAACTCTTCTGCACACCACCTCACGCAGCATTCACTCTCGACAAGCCAAACTAGTAGGCCTATACGCGATAATCTTTGAAACTAAACTCGCCATTAATCGCAAACCATTAATCCAAATGATTTTAAACTTTAACAGCATATATGTGAAATGTTCTGTCCATAATTATGCATGTAAATTTTTGTAACTTCAATTATTATACTGTTAAAAATAATTGTTGGGGACGTGTTACTGACCATCGTTGGAAAAATGTATCGTAAATACAGCAAGCGACAAACTTTTTTGGTTTTAGAAGATAATGTGGATGTTGTCAGCGGACGAAAGGAAGAGGATATTCTAAATTTTATTTTTATGACTTATCTGAGTTATGTGGAACGTTATTACTTTGGCGGCAGGTTGAACACAGAGAGTACTTCAGCCGCCGCGCGCGTCTGAATCAACTGCCTGTACAAAAAAAAACTGTCGGTTTAGTCACACCACACTTTCTTTCCTAATTCACAAATTTGTATTTGAAAAAAAAAATATATTCCGATAACTCTTACTGAGATAGGCCCTACCGAAGCATATAAATTCAGTGTAACAGTGTCGCTAGATAAACTGTATTGCAAACTTATTATATATTTTAGACACATGACAGTTGCTATTGCATATATCATTGCAGTAAAGTAGAGAGTAATGCAAATAGAAAAACATTTACGATAATCATAAATAAATATTTTGTACATTTATACAGTTACACATAAAATATGAATTTCCATTACGTCTACGAAATTTATGTTAATTATAAAATTGAGAAGTAGCTACA
>PNEQ01132072.1:0-27006 GCA_003012365.1 Medauroidea extradentata
AACTAGTAACATATATCAGACTAACTAAATCTGATGTGCAAGGCACGTTTATCTTGAACACACAAGGTTTACATAGTATGCAATATAGTACTTGTAACGTAAGTTTAACAAAGTTATGGGGGTGATGGTGATTGGTGAATTAAGGATGGTATGGGGCCCGAAAGACTTACTTGCATAGGGGCCCGCAAATCCTGTCGACAGCCCTGGTTGGAATTAAATATACTCGTAACTCAAGACGCAAGGGGCGGAGCCTATTAGCCTATTTTGGCTCGGCGCAACAGCATCCCCTTTCCAATCAGAAAATTTGTAACATCTTTCTCACTGCCACGTTGACGACAAAAACTGTCTGTACACCCATGTGCTTACATGCAGATATAGCTTCCATGTAGCAGTGAACATTTCTCGAGCTAAAAGTAATGTTTTAGTTATATTTTTCGTAACCTAAAATTGTGTAGTTTTCTTGTGCTTATACAAGGATATAAGAAGTGTAGTTACATATCAAGTTATGGAGGAAAATTGTCACAAAGTTTTCATTATAAATGTATATGTCGTAGTTGCGTTTAGAAGTTTGAAAAATTAATTTCTATAATGTCGTGGTTTCAGTATAGTGGATGCGCGTGTTCATTTTTATTGAATGAGATTGTTCGTGAATAATTAAGTACTATATTTATGGAAAGTTGCATTTTTGTAACACAATTGGAACACATCAGAGTGGTTTTCGTATGTAACCAGTTTTTACATACTTTATCCCTACCAGCACAGCAAGTCCCCAGGATGTCCTAGGGACATCCTTTGAGGATATCCTGGTACATGCGATCCTTGGGATGTCCTAGGGATGGATATTTCAGATGTCCGAGAGCTCCGAAAAACTATGTCCCTAGGACGTCCCAAGTACCTCCTCGAAAAGTACATCACATCCCAGGAAGCTCCTTGGAAGATGAATTTGGGTCATCCTAAAATCCTCATCTGGGGAGCTCCCAGGGATGTCCTTACAGGGAGCTCCCACGGAGCTCCTCTGAGGAACTCCCTGGGATGTCCGAGCAGGAGTTATCTGGGATGTCCCAATAGGCACTCCCTGGGATGTCCGAGCAGGAGCTCCCACGGACGTAGTGGATTTCTAGGCAAGTTCCTAATATGACCACTTGATAGCTCACGATATTATTTAAATATACATGAGGTTTGTTGCAATTAATTTATTAGATAATTCATAACATTTACATATGCCTTAAGAAATTGGTAAATTTATTAATTTCGACACACATATTTTATTATTACCACTGGTAGACTTTTGGAAGTTGAAGCATTAAAAAAAAGTTATTACAGACGAATTGTTTATTCAAAAGATTTTAAGAGGTTACATTAACAACTATGTGTATTTGACTGTGTGTTAAATACTTAGTTTACATATCACCAAAACAAATACATTTGTTTTCTTTTGTGTTTAATACTAAATTTTTACTTTTACTGCAGGAAGGAGCTGCAAGGGATGTCTCAGGGATGCATTTAATACAGGTCCCAGGGAGCTCCTAGGGATTTCCCAGGGATGTATTTAATACAGGTCCTAGGGAGCTCCTAGGGATGTCCCAGGGATGTGTTTAATACAGGTCCCAGGGAGCTCCTAGGGATGTCCCAGAGATGTATTTAATACAGGTTCCAGGCAGCTCCTAGGGATGTCCTGGGGATGCATTTAATGCAGATCCCAGAAAGCTCCTGAGGATGTCTTGGGGATGTGTTTATTACAGATCCCAGGGAGCTCCAAGGGATGTCCCAGGGATGTGTATGCCAGACATCCTAGGGATGTCCGTAGGTAGTACTTTTCCATGAACTTTTCCTACATAAAAAGGACTTGAAATGAACTTCCCTAGGACATCCTAGGGACGACAGTTCCCACATACTATGGACGTCCTCAGGATGTCTGTGCGCTGGTAGGGTAGTTATCTGCAGATATAAAAGTAGCTGGGGTGGTGTATGTGGCACCAGAACGTAGACTAGACTATGAAAAGTTTTGCTCATTTAGTCTGGCCACTGTGTGGGAATTTCATCCATCCCCTGCAGAATGAAAGTCGTTCCACTACAGTAACAATCCTTACAACTCCACATGCATCTATTGATTGATCAATCTTGGCAGTTGTTAAGTTTTATTAATGAAAATTTTTTCAGAAAAAGATCTGTCATTTGACATTGACGTCGATCATTGGCGAGGTGAGGAACAACCCCATGTTCATGAAGCCAATTGACTCGCACGGTGGCACAGGGATGGGGATTTAGCTGTGATTTAAAAATTAACATTGTGAGTGCCAAATTGTCTACATAGTTGGCTCTCGGGTCAGCACGAGATTCTTGAATCTTCATGGTCGTGGTCGACGGCCAGACTAGTTCCTGGATTCATGGTTGTAGATGGAGTGATGTTTAATGCACGCTGGAACTGTTATGGGCCATTCCATGCCACATCATCACACATGAAAAGAACACTGGATTTAACGGAATTGTAAGGAGGTTCAGTACATCCAAATTACACACGATATTAGAAAATTATGTAAAAGACAAAGTACACTGGCATACGGCCCTGCGGTGTGTCAAAGGCGAATATAAGTCGCAGTCCTTAAGTTTCACATGATGTGGATACGTAATTAAAACAGGTAGTACTCAACACACATACGATTCGGTTGAACAACAGATGTAATGCAACGAATTTGATGTGGTGATACAAGTGAAGTGGGCGTGTGGCTGTTAGACCCGCTTTGGCAATATTACTGTTCGAAAACACCACTTAAGTGGGCAAAAATATGTGGTTACATTTGATCGGGCGAGAATTTCACCGAAGGATGGCGTATTAGGCGAGCGAAGAAAAGCAAAACATTCTAGAGAATTAAATAGACTATTGAAAGCTAAACAGTTGGCTGCAAAAGTTGTAGCCCGCCGAGCTGTGCGATGCGTGACCGTCCCTCGTACCCACTGAAAAGAGACTGACGAGCTATAGCGTAGTGAGAGAAGGGTGGGCTGTCCAGGTGTGCCAAGCGCTGAAATTCTCTCAGGTTAAATGAGGGTGAAATGAGAATCACATTAGTTGTACATAATCACATGAATACATAACATTTCCAAAACAAGAGAAATACCATGTGCAGACTTTTGAATGATTAAAAAGTATTTTTAGGGCTGTGTGGCCGAAAATATGTTTAGGCTGTAGATGGTGCAAAAGGAGATAAATACAATCAATAGTTGTTAAGGCACTTTGAAAAGGATGTTAAATTTAGACACATCACTATTAAAGAATAAGAGACAAACACACAACTGAAATATTATGAAGCCCTTGGCTGCAAGTGTTCAGGGGGCAATTTATGCCTGTCAGGGTGATAATTGGGCTTGGCTGCAGCCGCGTATGGCCTCCGGCCTGTGGGAGGGCCAGAAGTGTCTGTCGTCATGTACCATGGTTTTTCAATTGCACTACAGAAAGTTTTTTATGGTTAGGCCTACCTATGTAAAGTAATGTTCACATAATAGTTTAATTTGATAAACATTTACATTCTTGCACAGCTCTACCAGCCTACGACATACAGGTCCTGCAAGCAAGCTAGGTTGTTAAACACTAATCATATTATGACAAATTTTCGAAGATTATGTTAATTATACAATATTATTCATGTAAAGCTAAAAATCAAAATAAATAATTAAATGTTACTAAAGTCCAAAATTTATCATTCATAATCATACATAAAACAAAAAAAATGCAGAAGTCAAAACACACCCCAAGGGAGAACACTCCAATTATTACCCCTTTCACAAGAATTCAAGGGCATCATCCCCACTTTACATTACCAATGCACACCCTGACATACCCAAATTTGCTAATATCAGGGGTTTACTTAAACCTACAGGATCCATGAAATCCCCGGTCATCGAGGCAACGAAGCCCGCAAAATTGAGGAAAGCATCTCGAGCAGAGCCAGGCCGAGTGGTACCTCGACGATTGATAAGCCAACAATCTCGAACTGCGGCCTGCAGGCTGACCAGGGGCTCCGACATGTAGCTGCAGAAGGCAGGGTCGACCTTCCCATGGGCCAAAATCCAGGGGTTTATGTAAATTCCATTATGCCCCTCGCTGGACTGGGCAGTCTCCCTGCTGAGCACCGGATTTCCGACCAACCAATAGCTGGGGGTAGCACCACTAGCCCCTACAGTATTCAAAAATGACACACTGTTATTAATATAATGTGTACTTTAATAAAATAAATATTTAATCATGTTAGATGGCATATCAAAGTTACTTAAGTCCATCTTATGGAGTACATATGCTACTAGTATACGACATTACGAAAATAATAAAGTGTTTCTTGAAATAATGTCAAAATGTGAATAAAAATGCTGTCACATTATTACAAGAAATCATCATTTTGTGGTGGAATAGTATTTGTTGGCTAAAGATTAAGTCTTCATAGACGGTTATGTATGTTCAGGCCCGTATTTGTAAAATTTGCTAACATTAGATAAGGTTTCCTTCATCATAGGGATCTTCCTAGTGGGGTATGCATGTGCAGAAGTAAAAACCTGGCGCAGGTTTGCCTGGATAGGCTACACAAAATGTATATTTCACCAAACCATCAATACATTCATTTGCGACAATGCAACAATCTAAATTAGCAATATAAATAAAAAAAAAAAGTGTTTGGGTTCTGTGGTATGTGTCGTCCAGGTGATTCTTCTGAGATACATTGACATTTATGTGTGCCACTAATTCTGGAAATAATATATATCAGTATATTATACATCTTTCACAATAAACTTGCCTTTGTGCTTGAGCCTATAAATATTTCAGTGACTCGGTGAATGTTGTAAAGGCGATAACGTGTCCACAGAGCTCTTTTGACCATGTCGAAATCCCTATAGTGTGCTAGAAAGTAATAGTCCCTTCTAGGGCAATAATATTCAATTCGCAAAAAACATCCACTGTCTGTTAATGCAAGGAGTAATCGACTCAGTGTGTGGTTTTGTTTTGCCCTCCACAGTTATCTGAATACAGATTCATGTCAGTTATATGTGGACGGCTTCTCGCAAGAGGTAATCATAAAGGAATGGACACACTTCAATCGGTCCTTTTTTTCGCTATCCTTTCATGATAGACTGTAAGTACATCGTAGCCACAGTATCGATGATATTATGTATGCAAAGCACACCTGTTGTAAACTGCCTCATAAAATTTTTCTTGCACTGAATGATGTGTACCCTTCCACTAGCCTCTCTGCCACACTGCTCTTTTTTGGTATGGCCTACACTCAATGTGTGTTATAAATCATAAATAATACTTGCAAAATATGTTTCCTAAAATAGAATTTTCTCTCAAATTCCAAAGTTTTTCAAGTGCCTCATTTTTTTCCATTTTCAAATGTTTCATCAGTTATCGTTACGCTATATTATGTATCCCTCCATTGGATAATGATGTAGCATGGGAACAGTTATTCTACATAAGACTCTCCCAAGAATAATAATAATAATAATAATGTTTTATTTATGTCTTCTCTACTTTACCAGTGCTGATTTGTCCCATGAAACTTTCGTATCTGTTTTATTAAGGGTTTATGTGTATGAATTAGTTTATGCCGCGCGAAGTCAGACCCTCTCGGGGCAGGGGCGTCATTTGGGGTTACAAGGGGGGGGTGGGGGGCAATTCCCCCCCTGGATTTAAAATTTTATGTGTATAAATATATATTTTGTATTTTTAAATGTAAATAATGCTAAATTAAGGACATAAAACTGAAGTTTTATTATTAAAGTATCTAATTTATACATGCTTAATTAATAAAAAAGATGCAACAAGGTCACTGTCGCCAGAAAAAAAATCTTGTCCCCCCCCCCCCTAGAAAAACCTGAAATGACGCCCCTGTCTCGGGGGCCTGGTTTGGCATCGCTAGCACCATTGGAATCATTCGGAGTGTGAAGCTGAGAAGACATAGACATATAAGTAGACCCGGGGCCTTCAATTTAGTGCTAATCATTTCATTTCTAGTTTACAATAGTTAAGTTTCTATTTACTGGAACCTTTTTATTGTTTTTGACCCAGGGCTCCTCACCCACTGCCAGCTACCACGTCCACGGGCTTCGCTTAATACTGTAAGTTTCATTCTTAGCCTCGCACTCAGGTGCGGCTCGTGGATTTTGACATAGGTAGGGCTGCATACGAGGAAGAACACTTATCTGCCAATAAAAGGAGGGGTGTTCGGGTGTCCTCCCCCAGAAAAATTTGGATGCCAAGGTGCGAAAAGGTGCTATTTTAGCCGTTTTCGTGTCTAAACGTTGAATATACTTTTAGTAGAGTTATTAATATATTTTTTAAAGAAACATTCTTTTAAGGTACCTCCCTAGTTCCTAGTAGAGGCAATCAAGTAGCGTTTCAAGCAGTTACCACTATTTCATTTTCTCAAACAGTTTAAAACATTTCAAGGAGTAATTTTTTTTTTATTTTTAGATCAAAATTCACAAAATCCACAAAAATAAATTTAACAAAATTAACATTCCTTTAGATTATTGTCATTTTTTTGAACAAAATTCACAAAATCCACAAACATAGTGTTAACAAAATACAGTACCTTTGGATTACTGTGTTGAACACTTGAAGAAGCAAATAGGTGGAGAAAAACAAGGGTAGCTTCATGGAAAGTTACGCCAAGTCGAAATCACATCAGAGAGTGCTGTCCAGACATCAGATTGACATCATAGCTCAGTTGTTTTAACATGGTGGCCACACAAATCTGATTTTTAAATTCAAGAACGTTTCCAGGATTTCAAGGACACAAAACCAATTTTTAAGAAAAGAACACCTGTACTTCCTATATAGACATTGTCAATAGTAGTTAATAGGAATTCCTTTAAATTTATGAAAAATATTTCGTTAATACAGTATTTTTGCCGAATATATCACACACAAAAAAACTCTGTATTTAGACATCAAGTTACTTCCGTGTAATATTTTTTTCTTTTCCAATTACAAAAATTGTTGCAGAAGATGAGGAATCACATTTCATATTTTTTTTATATTAGGACTTACTTGATGTCGTGTCCACGAAATTTTTTTATTTTGCAAATTGGTTCCCACATGAAAAATTAATGCAGATCTACACATGCTTACAGTAAAATACTTTTATTGCAGAGCTTACATTTTGCCAATGAACACACACACGTGCACACACAAAAACACTCTCACCCTCACACACACGCTATACCCCCCCCTCTCTCTCTCTCTCTCTCTCTCTCTCCTTTTTCAAAGTGAAAATATGGGTACTACAACCATGAGAGTTGGAAAAAGGTTATCCGACCAAATACATTGTATTTGAAACCCAATATGCTGAAATAATACCCGCTTTGTGAATACACAGTGTATCTAGGTTGTTTTTAGTATGTTATAAACGTTGGTTACGTTTCATGTTCATGTAACAAAAAAAAATATTAATCTTTATGCTTCAATAGAAGTACATCTTTACGTGTATCAAACGGGCAATTATTCAACTTTCAAACAAAAAAAAAAATCAAGGACAAGTATGGAAATTCAAGCATTTTTCCAGGATTTTTAAGGACATTTCAAAATCAAGGACAATTCAAGCTTTTCAAGAATTCAAGGACGTGTGGTCTCCATGTTTTAAGGTTCACAAATCACAATGTTTCACGTTTAACAAAACTGTACCGTTAGTTTAGTGCACTACAGTTCGTGTTTAGTTTACACTTTTAACTTTTTACTATACATCTCACTGTATTTGAAAATGAAAATATTAAGTCAAAAACTTGTTTCAGCTAAATGGTCACTTAACTAGTGTGTGGATACCCGTTACTTGTACATTATGTTCATTCGTCGTTCTCTTCTTAGAACAATTTTCGCAATATCTTGTTATACAGTGCTCACTTTATCGTGAACAGCCTTTAAAGTGTAAGGGCCGTACACAAGGAGTGAGTTAGAGACTTCAAACAACTACTTTTATAAATATAAAGAAAGGTATTTATACGTAATTAAAATATAAAGAAACAAAAGAAAATTACTCTTAAAACCTTAAATATTAAAAGCCGCATAAATATCTGAATCAATTCAGTGAAATAATAGATATAGAATGGTAAATTATAATGGGAGTTCTCCTATTATGAAATACTCGCGTATAGGGAGGGTACATTTGTTTATGTCATTCTGTCTCGTCTACTGAGGGATCATAAATAAGACAAATTTTGAAGGTATCTAAAAATGACGTCCAGTATAATAAAAACATTCGTATTTGATAAATGGTTATTGTGGTGGCCGGACAGAAAATCAAGTTTTGAAATGTTCGGCTATGAGTTTATTTTACTTCTCTGCCACATAGTTCAGTTAAATGCTCGACTATAAAGAACGTCATTTAAAAACGAATAATAATGTCACTTGTATTTTACTTTGTATTTTTAAGTTGATATTAATTTATTATTTGGTATGAAGTACGTTATAATTTCTGTGAAATAATAGGCTGCACAAATGTTTACTGTAACACCTAGGCGTGAAGGAGCATCTATAGTCTGTCCACTCTAAGGTTGCAGCAGAAATGAAAATTGCTAACGAAATAAGTCAAAACAATTGAATTATATCTTGATTCCTCACATTTTGACTGTGCTGCAACACAGTTACCTTGTATTTACCAATTTTTTAAATGAAATTTATGCTGTGCAATTACATTACTGTCATTCACTTGAATGAATTAGTTGCAACCTTAGAATGGATAGAGTATAATGCTTATCATTCCGCCTCGAGAAAACTTGCAATTTGAAGCGGTGTTATGGCAGGATATTATAAATAAACCATTCTTTTTGGCGTAATAGGTTTAAAAATACCATATATCGATAAACATGCTACTTTAGACAGTTTTTTTTAAATGTGTCTCGGCTGGTTTTTGAGCGAAAAAGTAGTTACGATATTAGAATTTTTTATTAAGTAACTAAGTCGCGTACAAAAAATTTGAAAAGTTCTTAGGAATAGCCACGGTGTGTAGGACAGATCATGAAATTTTGGTACAATCTACTGCAGTGATGTCGCGAAACGAGCGAGTTGAGTGACAAGTTGCGTCTGTCGTTAGTGCAGCGTAGCGTGGCGCACTGTGCTTGTCTTGCGAGCCGGGCTGGTTTGCTAGCAGCCCACAAGCGCGCCATTTATCCGACACCCCCGCCCCTCTTCTTCATAGATTCGGCAGACTGGGGCGCGCTCTGAGCATGCGCAAGCAAAGTCAGGCGGGCTGCTCGCTGCACAGCCCTCCTGCCTAGTTCAGAACCACCCGAGGCAGGAAATGCGTAAACGTGTAAATCTTCACAACTTTCTCGCGTCCTTCAGACTTCGCGATCGGCTGACAGATTTGGTGAGTAGGTACTTCAAAATATTTCATTACGAATTATCTTCTATAACACTAGCTGCGAAAATGAAAATTATTTACTGTAATTCCCAAACAATCAGGGAGGGCTGCAGCCCAATAGCACAAACCGCCACTGTGTCGCACTATTTTTCCCATGTCACCTACTGGAGGGGTTTAGGCTCCACATGCGTTCCACTGGCACTGGTCTTCAGCACAATCCAGTTACTTTTCTTCTTATGGTGAGTAAACTACGCGAATTATCCCCATCTTTCATTATAGTAATAGTTACTCACCATGTCCCTACTGACGCTTAGTGTATTTCAATTCCAAGTGTGATGTGGCGTGGTGACTGGTCCTGACAGGTCTCCGAAGAATATATCTTTGGAGGATGCTAGAACCAATTGGTAACCTAGCCTGTTTCGTTGTCGTCGGCCTGTCTACCCTGAGATCGTCACCATCATCAGTGGGGTTTTACCCGCAGCTTACGCCATGTACCTTTCCCACCATCCATCTAGTTTCAGCTCTCCCTACTAGCCAGCCTATTCCCCTAACCTTGTCACCCACATTCTGTCCGACTCGTCTACCAAGTCATTGTTATCATCTTTCCAATATTTCCGTTTTCCCACTTCCCTCCTGACTCGTCAAGGAATTTGGGGCAGATGTATATTCTGCATGTAGTCGAATGCAACAGCAAGAACATGTTCGTACCTAATTTTCGTATAAAGTTTTTGTGCTTTTCTCTTATGGATTATGAGTTGCGCTTGTGCATGCTGTTTAGCAGCTTCGTTAATATGCGAACGACGCAGTTCCAAATTTAGCTCTTCTCAAACACTACAAATGTCTACTTGTGGTCGTCAAAATTTCAAATTTTAGTTACCCAGATAATATCTAGCAAAAAACTGGTGGCTTAATTTGGTATTAGGATGCTTCTCCTTGAACATATTATACATGCTTTTCATATTGAGCCATGTAACTAGATATTTCATTGGTTTACTTGCATAATGACAATCTGTATTATTGTGGACATACGCCATTGCAATAGCGTATGTCCACAATAATACAGCTTGTCGTTCTGTCCCATTGAAAGACATTACTTGCATAATGTCTTACTTTTAGCCTACATCAAATAGGACAATGTGTTCCTTCAGCAGAAGCCTCGTCTTAACCGAAATGCATTTGTAATCAGTTGAGTACCTCTCTTTTCTTTCGGACTTTTGCCTTGCAATTATAGGTCCCGCAATAGTTTTACTCTATTTACTGTAATGCAATACACCAACAGGAATCCTTTAAACATTCCTGTTTCTCTCGTCCCCCACTTTGGTGTGATATACAAATTAATATGTATTCGTCATTGGTCCTTTCATTATGGGCCTGTGCTGTTTAACATTATGAGCGTCGATCAGTGATTTCAGGAATGTAACTTGTTGATTTCTGGTATCCATGCATCATAATCGAACAAACACCTGGTCAACATTGTTTCTATACAGTTCGAAACACTTTTACTTACATCTGAAAAAAAAAATAGGCATCGGCATTAAATAAACTAGAACAAACAGTGCATACTTTAAGTAGTCAAGTTAAAAAATTACATAATAATGTTATTTAGTATGGTGACCAACACACTTTGCGCTGTCTCCTTTTACATTTATTGGTACAACATTCCAAACATTAATCACAAGGTCTCGGTAAATATTCAGTTTATAATATATGTGTAATAATTCTCCAGTTTGTATTGTGACATGAGTGAGGGATGAGGTGGGAGATTAAAGATACAGGGGAGATGCGAAGTGTATCTCACGCGACAGTGGCGTGACGGGGAAATGTTACCCGGCGGTAGGTGCCAGCGCATTATGGAGAATGGACATTCGGAGAGCACTAATTCTTCTCAGGATCGTACGCCAACGGACAGGTGTTACACTCTGTACCTACCCCACTCGGCGTCGTTGTACTTACTTAAAAGGGGTAACTTGGCGCTCCTCATGCCCGAAGCACTGAAATAAAGCACTAGCCTGGATTACTGGGCACTTATGCAAGATACACTGAAGCACTTGGGAAATGTGCGGGTTGTGAGGGGCACGCGCTCTTGTGGCTGAGAAGCGGCAACCCAATAATTACCTCACTAAAGGTTCATTGTCATTATTATTAACAGAAAACACAGTACATCCACGAACACAAACACAAGTTGTAGTGCAATAAACGGACCCGGACCTACGACAGTCCGGTGGCGACGCTGTAAGAACAAAAGCCAAGAGGGAGAGGAAATGAATTAAAAGGGGAAGTTAAGTCCCTGGACATAGTGAGTAGCAAGGGTAAAGGGTATCTCCGGGTGATGCGAAACTTACGCGTAAATCTTCCTGGACGAAGTTAACTATCGACACACTAAAAGGTTGAAACAAAGGAGGAGTTTGCCCCAGAGCGACACGGAGTCGACCGCCTCGTCACGCCACGTACCACCAACTGCCGGGCCCTTCCTGCACTAGCTGCACCGCCGTGCAAAATTGGGGAAGCACCCATCAAATTTACAAGAGCATTTAAAACAAACCGGTCAAGAATCCAAAGCACTGCAAATAAAGAATCTTGCTGTTTAGAGTCCCAAAATACCTTAGGGAAAAGTTTATGCTATATTGGATTTATTTTCCACAATTGCATAGAAACTTAACTAAGCAATAATTAATGTAACTGTAGTTACATATGACATTAAAATAACAACTTAAGTATTGAAAAATACACTGGCGAAGCTAACAATGATTAAATTAAAGGTATTAAAAAATAATTACAAAAATAAACTGTGCAGTAAAATTGGCTGCGTGGACGAGTCCATTCTCGCCGTCTGGCACAGGGGTGTTTCTACAGTGATTGAGGTTAAACATGGCAAAACTTAATAAAATATACTTTAAGCGTAATCAAAGTTACCCCTGGCCTTTAGTTAATTTCTCCATGGGGCATCATGACCCTCGTTAACGTAGTTTAACTGAAAGTACCAAAATGAGCAATGTTTGCAGAAAGGTGAATTACGCCATCCTTGGTTATTGGGGCACATTCCTACCACGGAATGGGCATTCTGATGGGCTGAGCAACACACTATGACCACACTGTGCGATGTGGGGCATCTCGATGGTGCCGCCTGGTGTGTTCCGATATGCAGAGGCGGTATGGCTGCCTCAGCCCGTTCTGTACACAGGTGGCGTGGTGCGCACGACGGGCTTCAGTAAGAAAGTGGACTCGGAACGTTCCACATCAATTGTTTCCTTCTGTTCATACATGTACATAATATCTATAAACTGCTATTATTGACACCTGGACATTAAGGTTATTTATGTAAATATTGTTCTAATGTAATTTTGCACATAGGCATAATATCAAGTTATAAGCATGGCCAGTTCAATGTTTATTATATTGCCTGGTACTTAAGATATTGTTACCTGCAATGATGTCGTGTACCCATAGCAGGAATATTTCTGCTTCTTTAGTCTGTATACTCTTCTCCTTTCAGTCTTGCTCTTTTTACGATGTTCCTTTTCCAGGCATGTGTATTCGCTGTTTGTTTCTTTCCAATTGCATCTTCGTCCACTGCATACAACTGCAATCACAACTGTGTAAAAAGTAACTAAAGCGGTACAGTATTAATATGTACAGTGAAAGAATAACAAGGCAGCCAGATAAAAGAGATACCACCTCATACAAAATATAATTTCAACATTTAGAAACAGTATTGCTAACGTACGCCATTTGCTCATGGCAGCATTTTGATACATAAAAGGCTTCAATCAACGTCAGAGGTCCTTTTTGCAGAAATTCATATAGCACAAGTAGCAGCCATGCGTTTCATGTAACTCTGACTGAGTTGTTTTTGTTGTAGAACGATGTTGTCACCTCCAAAGAAAAAATTCCTTGCATTACCTCACTTTCGCCAAATTTGTGACTGAAGCCCTTTTCGTAGGAACCGATTCAATTACAAGATAATATTTTAATCATAGTATCTGGAGCAGGTGGCATTGAAGTGGCGATGGCGAAAAGCTTGCCGTTTCCAAATCTCCATCCCCAATTGTTTGGTAATAATTCTGTCCCTTTCAATTTCTGTTCTTCCCCCGAACGGATGCTCACGGCCGCACAGTTTGTTGGAGGCAGCGATGCCAAATTCGATATTATTTAACATACTTTGGGAGTATGTGGGTATATGAGTAGTTTTATCAGAATGTAAAATTTTCAACTATATATGTACCGATATAAATAAATAAATATATGTAGGTGTGTGTCTATATATATAGTAGTATAATGAAGAGCACATTACCATAAATAAAACTTTTAAAACGTTATACAAACCACAAATTACGGGGAAAATATTACATCTACAGTACATTTTTTAAGGAATTTTTTGGTGTAAGTTTAATTGTCTTCGACGTCATATTTTTCAATAAAACGAGTATTATTGCTATGAAGCTACAAAAAGTGTTTTTCTGCACTTTTTTTTTTACATTTTGCCCAATAAGCACAGCTCGAACCTAAAATGACTTTTGATATTTTATTCCATGCATCAGCATGGAGATCTGTAACAAAAATCATTTGTATGCGGTTTTCTTTGTGAAGTCAGGTCAGTTATTATTTTTACTTGCTTGACCATCTGTTTGGCTGGCAGTTTTGTATGTAGTTGATATCATATAACAAATCGTATTAAATTCTTAAAGAGTATACCTACAAGTAGTTCGCGTCCGGACTCACATCCAGTACAGAGCCACGAGGGAGGGAAGGTACAAGGTGGTGTGGGAAGGGAGGGGAAGAACACCTAGCGGCGGGCAAGGACACGATACAAGCGGCCCGGTGACAGTCGAGCAGATGGCGGCGAGCGAGTCGCACTACGACAACCGCGCCTACCAGCCGGACGATGGCGACCCCGTGCCGCCTCCTTCCCGCAAAGGCTCCGCCCGCTGCCAGCGCATCCAGAGTTTCATCTCGAACAGCTTCCGCTACCTGGGGGACGACTCGGACGAGGAAGGCGGCCAGAAGGTTGACGACAGCATCTTCGACGACATCTCCCTGGGGCCGACGCCGCGGGCGTCGGTGGCTGGACGTGGAGTACAGTCGGCGGGGACGACAATGGCTGAGGAGAAGCTGGCTACATTGTTGCGCGCCCTGGTGCTGGGCGGCGCTGCTATGACGATGATGGTGGGATACAAGGGCTCCGTGTCGGTGCAGGCATTCGTGCTGGGGGACACTCTACTGGACTTCGTGGTAGCACTGCTGTATCTACTGGCCGCTGTATTGGCTGCCCTCCTGCTCACAGCCGTCTCTCTCAGGTACTGTACCTACTACACTGTGCAATGCTTGAGGGTCAGTCTTCTAGGCCGGAGGTTTTCTCTATATAAACCATCAAGCCCAGCCTCTAGCAGTGCCATGTATGGCTCCATTCTGCCGGCCTCGAACGATGCCCGATTCCATAGCAGTTTCTGTAACTGTTATCTGTTATCATTTCTGCTTCCGTGTGAGCCACTTTCCAGCACTCTCTGGGCATAGTAGATTCCGTACCCGAGAGCTTGCTCAGAAACGTAATAGAACATTCTGCTAGCAATTTTGTTTGCTTTCTACCCACAAACATCTAACTTACGTCCAATCGCAACCACTTTTTGTTGGTCACATGAACATAGTATTTCGCGACTGATTATGTTCAAAATGTCGTCAATATCACAAAATAACTTGAGCAAACTAACCTTAATTAATTTGAAGCATTGCGAGACTGTCACATCCTCATCCTTTACTTTGTTTCTGCGGCCAAGGTGTAAATGTGTTCACGAAATGTTGCTTCCTTTAGTGTGTAAAATAATAAATACTAACTATAGACCAAAAAAGTGAACAGTGCTCTTGTAGTATTACGTCAATACTTGGAAATAATTTTATGAATCTGAGGACAACTTAGTCGCCTATCTGGTACTATCTATTCTGTATTACTAAGGTAAACATTGGTACGCTAATTTAGGGCTTGTTACTGAGTTTTTTTTTTTTTTTTAAACTGGTGACAATAACTCAAATATTTTGAACCAAAAGCTTTGAAAAAATTTTAGTCAATGTGCAGTCACACGATGCACATTACTGTTGATGCGTTTTTAAAAATGATTTACCATTCGTCAGCAAAAAAAAAAAAAAAATTGTTTTCTTCATTTTTGATTATTTTCACGACAAAAACATGGTACTTTGGGTGATGAAATCTAAAAAATCACTCAGTACATTTCTATAAAAAAATTCAGCTACAAATTATAACATATAATTGTCAAAACTGTGGAGCAAAATTTTGGTATGAGTGTTTGGTAGCAATAAAACTCTGTAACAAGGCCTTAAGAAATTTCCTGTGGAGGAGTCGAATCCGGATCATCTCACCGATACTGTTCACACTGTATATGTTATGCTACAATATTGAGCATTACCGTGCGTTGCTTTCCAGATTGCGCTAATTATTCATACGTGTCGTAAGCCACCGACACCTAGTATGTCGATAGCAGCTATCATGACAGTGTGTGACACCAACTGTCATGACAGTAAACGAGCATCAAAACTCGTGTGATAGTTAACCTCAAAACGAAAACGCCGAGACTGATCAGGTGTAAATATAGTGGATCGGTCACTGATAAGCGAAATATATTAAACATATATAATGCATAACACTCGATAAGTAATACATTTCCAGATAGCGTTGTAACACTGTTAACACAACGAAGGTGCTGTGATCGCTGCTGCGCTCTCATCACAGAGTGATCGAACCATCGCGAAAGCGCGAGAGTGACTATCATTTAATGATTACACGACTACAGTTACTGTCATTAGCAAAACGAGCCAAAAGTCACCGATCGATTCTCACACCTTCAATGGTTCACTTTCATGGTCGTCTGCTAGAGTATGATGGTTCCGCAGAAGTTGACGGTGCCGTTGATGTTTGTTTCCGAATAAAGAGAGAGTACTATAAAGTACATGTACAATTAGCGGCATGTACGTTAGTCTAGCGTTTTTTTAGTGGAACAAGATAAAAACAGAATGTTTTCAAAAAGATTAAGCTTTTTCAAAGACTTACTTCGTATAAATGCTTACAACAATAAAGTTTGTGCGCAGGTAGGCTATCACAAATGCTCAGTACTTCTCCCGAATTCGCAATGAACCTGAGTACCACCAATCAACTATAACGACGATTCGCTTGGCTGCCTAAATGTTGCACTGCAAATCGCAACGAAAATAGGGCGTCATCATTTAGGCAAAACCAGTAGCCGAGCCCGCAGCGCAGGACTGCTCGTATAGCCAGTAGGAACTAGAGCGAGGCAGCTTGTAGACAAGCACATACCCAGGGGTGCCTACCCTCCCTCTCTTCTAGACAGTGCGACGCAATTCCCCTCCTCCCCCAAAATTACCATTGTTGTAACAAAGTTATCATATAAAATTATTTTGCACACATCCGAGTTAAATGTGGGGGTCCTCATCCGTGAAAATGTTTATTTTTAGGTGCAAAATGGTGCTGTTCAAGCACTTTTTGTACCTGAGCAAATCATATACAGCAGTCAAGTCAGAAATTGTAATATTTTAAAATATTTAAATTATTTCGGTGAGCAATTTTCTCATAGTTGCCTTTATCAAACTCAACTTTTGTATGTCATTGAACAACCACCGCCAACACATTTTCGACGCTAGTGCGCAAAATGTCCAACCGATCGATAAACACATCGAAACTCACTCTGCTAAAAATAATTCTCGCCTATTAGTGCTACGGGACTGTAAAAACATGGAAAAGTTTTTTTTTCTTAGTCTCTTACACCTTATTATACATTAAATTTTTCCTATTATTTTAATAACTTCACAACTACCAACTTAGTCGAATCTAATACCAACAAGTATTTCCAATCCTGGAGTTCGGGTTCGATCCCCGATGAAGTCATCACATTTTCCCTTTTTCTTTCTGTTCCGAACGAACAAATTACGGCCCTAGGGAAGTACAGCTGCACGGTACATGGTATCTTTACTATACCTGCAAAAGTAAGAACGAAAGGGAAGGCAAATAAAACATTCCTGTAAAAATAATTTTTATATATCACGTTAAGGGCGCGGCTACCGCAATTTTCATCATCATTATTTTATTTTTTATTTGTACCAGATATTTTTTTTTCTTATTTTAGACACAAAATGTGACTAAATTTGGCTCTTATGAAATTTTTTTATCTCTCATATTTTTCGCGTAATGGCTTGTTAAAGTCATATTTCGCATGTTTCCGTTTTAACGACTACACTAAAAGCAACTGATACACCAAACTAAAAAAAATCACAGTAGATAAAGACATTGCAGACTACAATGAAATGCTCATAAAATCAAATGATAAAAATTATTTGTATTTCAAAAAAATTATTGAATTTTTAAAATTTTTGTTTTCAGTTTCAGCATTTTTTTTTAATTCAAATAATTTTTATTCTTTAATTTTATGAGCATGTAATTGTAGTCTGCAATGTCTTTATCCACGGTAATTTTTTTTTGAGTTTGGTATATCAGTTGGTTTTAGTGTAGTCGTTAAAACGGAAACATGCAAAATATGACTTTAACAAGCCATTACGCGAAAATTATGAGAGATAAAAAAATATCATTAGAGCCAAATTTAGTCACATTTTATGTCTAAAATAAGAATAAAAATACATTTTTTAAATAAAAAATAAAAAATGGCGATTAAAATTGCGGTAGACCGTGCCCTGAACAATTGGTTGCTTTGAATAACTTGATGTTTCTATATGGTATCTTACTGAAAACCACGGTCGTAGAAGAACAGGTCTGGACACTCGCCTGTCTACCAATGTATTCTGCTTGACCCCCTTGTTGTTTGGCTGCGGTTCACCAGAATGTTGTGCTTTATTGGCGCTGCAGTCAGGGTGGTCGGGAGAAACTGCGCCCAATTTTTTTCTAGCATTTTCATTATAAAGCAAATAAAGATTGTTGGAGCCATGCTTTTGGATTGTGAGCAAGGGAAGTATTTCATAAATTGATAAAAAATACGTTTTGATAAATTGTTTATGTTTGTGGGAGGGAAGTGGGTGGAGTTTGAACCCAACCGCCCTGACTGCAGCGCCAATAAAGCACAACACACTCGGTAACTTGGTGAACTGCAGCCAAACAAGAGGGTCAAGTTTCCAGGCGAGTATCCAGACCTGTTCTTTACGGCCGTGCTGAAAACTAGTGTAAAACCAAGAGTGCATTACATAATTATTAGCGTAATCATTTTATTTACTAATTATTTGGTTGTTAAAAGGAACAGCATTCCAAATTTTAATGAAAATCATCTCCCGAACTTTGAGCAATGTGTGCAAAATTGATCGCAGTAAGCCCTGTAATGCAATCTAAGAGTGAAACGATGTGTACCAAGATTAATGAACTTCGGGTAATATTAGCCTCAATATGCCATACTATGCTAAAAAATTAAAATGGCCGCCACTATGAAACTGTGAACACATAATGACCGAAATACACAAAAGTCAAGTCCGTTTGCTTATTATTATATGTGCCCAAATTTAAATGAAATTTGAAAAAATTGTCAACACATATGTCATATTATGCTAAAAATACAAAAAAATTACGTACTCACCAAAATATGAACATAGGAGTAACGTATTTCACAAAAGTTAATTCAGCTTTGTAAGTAGTAAATGTGTACCAATATTGATAATACTCGGGAAAATATTTTCTCAAATATGTCATATTATGCTAAAATATAAAAATGGTTGCCCTTTTGAAAATATGAACACACGATGAAGGAAATACATAATAGTGCGAAGTCCGCATGCAATGTAGTATGTGTGTGCAAAGTTTAATGAAATCCTAGAAAAAAATATTTCATCGTAGATGTCATAATATGCTAAAAATTAAAAATGGCTGTCAATACGTAAATATAAACACGATATGAACGAAATTCACAAAGACTGGTCAGTTTTGAATGTAGTATGTGTGTACCAAGTTTGATGAAATTCTGAGAAATATTTACTCAGATATATCACAAGATGAACTAAACTAAAGACAACGGAAAAACATTAATAAGCAGAGTATGCTTCAGTCAACAGGATACATACACAACATAAAATTCATAAAAATGGAGTCGGGTCAAATAAAACAAGGACACGCAGATAATAAATGAAAATAACAAAAATCAAAATGAAAATAAACCCAAGACACCACGAAAGCAGACAACCCAAGTTTGAGGTCTGCTTTGGCAAAAATGTATGACCCTCAAAATAAAAATAAAAATACGACACACCAATGAGGCGAAACAGAACCGGTATTGTATCAGAGACGAACAGAAAACAACATGCGACACGACGACAAACAACATCATAAAAGTCAGTTAATCTTACTAGAATCTTTATGTGTGCCGAGTTTCATGAATTTCTAAAAAATGGTTCCTTAGCTATCTAGCTAAACGGGCATGGAAAGGTAAGATGTCTAACGAACGACTGGAATATTCAATCGTCTATAAAATACTCAATTTGCAATGGAGTACGTCCAAGAAACTGAATCCAGTCATAAAATACTCATCACAATTCTATGAGATTTTTTTTGCCGAATATATATTCTATTAGTGGACGTTTATTTATGCAGCACTGGGTGATAGTATGATTTTATTTTGAGTAAAAAATTACAAACGATATTAAGAAAAATTAAGGATTGAAACCACAAATTCCATAAAAATGGAAAACTATAATTTTTATAAGTTTTAGTACGATATTATCCAGGACTCTATAATAACCGAATTTCAAAAATATTCACCTTTCGATTTTAAAATAATTTTACTCTTCGAAAACCTCTGCGCGAGTTATTGCAGATGTTAGAATGGTAAGACCATTCGCCTCCAACCAAGGCGATCCGGGTTCGATTCCCGGCGGGGTCGGTCCTCGGATTTTCGCATGTGGGAATTGTGCCGGGCGATGCCGTTGGTCGGCGGGTTTTCTCGGGGATCTCCCATTTCTCCCGCCCTTTCATTCCGGCGCTGCTCCATACTCATCTCATGTCACCTCTCCCCAGCTCCAAAGATCTCGGTGTTGAACGCTGACCACAATCTTTTATTCAACAACTAAATATATATGAGCTTGCGGCGTTTATACAGAATACAGTGTTACAATAGTATCATTCTTGGTTGTAGCACGTTCCTTGCACGTACATGCAGTGTTGAAGTATTGTAACTTTTGAAATGTGTACACGAGCACACGTCACCTGCCACGGACGTTTTAACATGTCACATGGACTTGCTGGCTTGTTGCGTCAATGTTATAGTTATCATGTGACGCGCACTCAACTTTCCTAACATCTTGATGTGCTGTCTGGGTTATGATAGTATTTTTTTCTATATCGACTTTGAATAACAAGTTCGTTTCGATAAACGTTTTTTTACCACCTGACGTACCACACTAGTTGAGTATATTTGTATGTCGTATGTTCGAACACAGTGACCCTTTTTAGTGCTCAAAATTGCACAAAAATATTAAGACAATTTGTTCACAATTTTCTCATCAAGACATTTTTACAAAATCACAGTAAAAAAAGAGATAAACACATAATTTAAATTTAAGGAGTGTACATAATTGTAAATAAAATAAAAAATTAAAAACTAAAAAAAAAAAAAAAAAAAAAAAAAAAAAAAAAAAAAAAAAAAAAAAAAAAAAAAAAAAAAAAAAAAAAAAAAAAAAAAAAAAAAATAATTAGATTATAAACTAATTATTTTTCAAAAAATTTAAATGTCCAACGACTATTTCTATTATACAATTGTATTTGAAACTCGTGACTATATTCATAAGGATTAAAAACAACAAATCAATGAAATAAATCAATGTCAAATAATTCAAATGTTACGTCTTCCCACATTTTAAAATTAATATCGTTTTTATCAACTGATATTGTGATATTGAAATAAACTTTTTCTTCTCGAACAAAACAATTAACAAAATGAAAATTGTAATTAATAGAGTGACTACCTATTTAAAACTTCCAACTCTTGTGCCATTTAATAAATTAAAAAATATAAATAAATAAAATGGCATATATTGCTATGATTTTTTAACTTTATCAAATCAAGCGTCCATAGGACGAGTGCAACACAGTCTAATTAAAATTTTATATACACATTTCCAAATTCAGTGTATTAAATCTGATGATTCTTTATCTAAATATTTAATTATACTTTCTATATAAATATTATCCATCTTTACTCACTTAAAAAAAAGAAACAAAATATTTAATACAATGCAGTTATGGTTTAATTTCAAATATTGCAGTTATTTCTGCTGAATCAAAGTTAGTTAATATTTTCATTTCATCTCTTATTTCTAACACCATATTTTTCAGACAGGTTAGAAAAGCACTACACCTTACTTTCAGCTACCCAGTTTCAGCTACACAGTTTCAGCTACATTTAAATTGTACCTTTATTCCATTATTCCACATACATTATGGAACAACGGAATCATGTAATGAGTATAAACAATAATCCACATCTTTCGTTGGTTGGTTTGGTTTTATTTCGGAGTAACTCTGTTATAGAATACATTTTGTTAGTAGCACCCAATTTATTTTCAGCTTCCATATATTACAAAAAAAATTCCATTAAATTTATAAAAATTGTTGCTAGAATAAAAAATAAAATATTGTAAAACAACCCAATAAAAGAATTAATAGTTTTAAAACATCCGAACCCCCCAAGAAAAAGATTCTGTCCAAGAACAGCAAAAAGATTTATCCTGCCTAAAAACAGTAAAAATATTTTCAAATTATTTTATTCAGTCACTAGAGAGTAATATCGTAAATAATTAAAAAACAGCCCAACCCATAATTTATAATATCTCAAACTTTCAAAAAAAAAAGTAGGTATATAAAAGGTAGCTGAAAGTAAGGTGCAGTGCTTTTCTTACCTATCTAATAATAAACAATTTTTTGATAAAGAATCAAATGCTAAATTACACGAAACTAAAATAACAATTGATAGATAAATAGATAATGAATTACAACATTTAGATAAAGAATTAAATAATGAATAACGTCAAACTAAATTAACAGTTGTTAAAGAAATAACTAAAAAACTAAAAAATTTGAATAAGTCACTTTCAAATTATTATGATACTCTAATAAATATTCTAATTGTATACACTACAAATAATTTAAAGAAATCATTAGATTATAAATCACAAAATTTGAACCAATCATTTAACTAAAAAATATAACAAATTAATACTAAATTACAATATTTACAAATATTTTTTCAAAGGACTAGAATTTGCATTATTAATTTGGTCGGGAAGTACTATGTAAAGGAAAACATATTTTACCTCGGAAAGAATAATGAGACTATATATTTATTTATGTTGGATGGGCAAGTTACAGTAGAAATTCGAATGTCGATAAGTTTTATAAACATTGCCGAACTATACAAAAGATCGAGAAAATTGACTTAGATAAGTATTTTAGTGTAATGGTGGGTGAAGAAATATGTTTTAGAATATCAAATAATAATATTACACTAAACGGCACAGTTATATTTATTGACTTATTTTTAAGTATACATATTTTTAAGGATATAACTTTAAAATTTATGTAATAAATAATGGCTATCTTTGGAAATGTTTTGAAGAAATTTTGGGCTAAAAATATAGTTGGGTTGAAGATCAAACTAAAAAATCTGTAATTCTCGCACAGTTCAATGATTTTGTGACAACTTTTAACTGGAAATAAGCCATCGTTGGATGAAATTTTTCTTCCACTCTTAGAACAAGAAAATAATGTAGACTTTGAAGATAAAACTAAGAAATGTATCTAATCAAATTGCGCCTTATGATACTGTTAATTTAGAGCATTATCAATCTAACAGAATAAATATTATTAATTTAGTCGGAAAATACAGTGCGAAAGAAAAAAATAGTATACTTGTGTAATAATCAAACTGAAAACATTTTTATGATGGATGGGGTAGAAAACGAAATAAGAATAAAAACAAATTATTACAAATAAATTATTTAATTATATCGCACTGTTAGTAATCCTAAAACTGGGCTTCCTAAATTTGAAAAGTACTTATTTGTTTAAATTGCTGGATGTTAAAGAAGATTATAAAAACTTTTTTTGAAAAAAAAAAAAAATAACGTATCAAATAGTACTATTGTTATTATTGAAATGGTAATTTTTCTATAAATAGCATTAAACATTTAAAAATTCTTTAGTATTATTACGATATTTACCACCATTTAACTTACGTTTCATACCTATAGTAATAACACCATAGTCTTTATCCCAACATTTTGAAAAAAACTTCTCTAAATGTTTCAAATAACATATCGCCACCAACAAAATCGCTATGAATATGTTTAAGATTTGTGTCATCGTGTTAATATATACAAGGAAAATTAGCGTTATCTCTTATTAGTTGTTTCGGTATTTTTGAATAAGTTCGAGCTAGATAAAAACAATAAGTATTTGTACGTCTGCCACGAGTAAAATAGTTCCTTACCATATCTTGGTTATCCAAGCAAGAAACAACAGAATCGTTACAACAATAATCAACGTCAATCATTTCTTCGTTTGAAGAGAAAAAGTATGTTACTGGTTCATTAATTAATTTAATTGCTGCGGCAGTGTCTTTTCTTAAAGCAATATATTTTGGTTGATGTAAACTTCTTGAACACATGTATAGAGTAACAAATTCAATATATCCTGGAGCATATATAAAAATATCTATCATAAAAATGGTTTTGCCACAATTAGATGTGTCATAAATCAAGCAACGAATGTTATTAGGTAATAATTATTCATGATGTTTTTTGAAATAATATTGTCAGGTGTTCTTACTTTAACTACCCAATTTATCTCCTTAGGTTTGGTATTCATTTTATTTATATTGTAAATTTTTCTATATAAATGAATAAAGTATTTAAGTTTACAGGTAAGAAATTAATCTTAATTAAAATACTTTATTATCATTTAGAAACAGAATAACTTTCTGTCGGTTTAATTCAGTTTTACACAACGTATTTAACACCTAACATTACAAAGGAAAATAATAAGCTATATTTTATAGATGAAAATGGGCAGACAATGTAATCGAAGTTCCTGTTGGCCAATATATAGTAGAAGATCTTGGAAAAACTATAAAAACTATTTCTCCTCCATTTAAGAAACTATTAGCTGGCGTGAATGAAAACAATAATATATTAATTAAATCATGTAAGATAACAGAGAAAAAATTAAATTTATTTATGATCTGTTGTTTGATAAAGACTCTGTTGGTAAAATTTTAGGTTTTACACCAAAATAAAGTCTTCGAAAAAAATAAGCTTCATCAGGCTGATACAATTCCTAAAATTACTCAATTTGAAACAAATAATTTTCATAGTAATTTAGCAAATGGCATGGTTCTGAAACATATAGAATACAATAATCGAGAAACTAGTATTATTGCTTAATTTAAGCCTAGTATTTCTTTTGGCGAAACTATTTATTACAAACCAAATTATCCATTATATTTTCCAATACAAACAGATAAACTGAAAAATATTGTGTTTGAAATAAGAGATGAGTAGGAAAAATTAATCGACTTTGATTCTGCTGAATTAACTAAAATATTAGAAATGAAACCTTAAGTACATACTCTAATGAATCTAATAATTTGTTTTTAGTAAATAAAGATGAATAATATTTATATAGAAAGTGTAATGAAAAATTTAGAAAAAGAATTGTCAAATTTAATTAATCGAATTTGGAAACATTTATATAAAGTTTTAATTAGACTGTGTTGAATTCAAATCACTCAGTATAAAATTAAGGACATTTTATTATTAATATTAATATTTAATTTATTAAATGGAACAAGTGTTGAAGTTTTACATAGTCACTATAGAGATTATAATTTTCATTTTGTTAATTGTTATGTTCGAGAAGAAAAAGTTTATTTCAGTATCACAATAGCAGTTGATAAAAACAATATGAAACTAAAAATTTAGGAACATGTAAAGTTTGAATTATTTGACACAGATTCATTTCACGGATTTGTTTTTTAAACCATTACAAAAATAGTCACGAGTTTGAAATAGAATTTCATAGCAGAAATAGTCACTAGACATTTAAATTTAGTGAAAAATAATTACTTTATAATCTAATTATTTTTTTAGTGTTTAATTTTTTTTTATATTTTATTTACAGTCATTTACACATCTTAAATTTTAACTATGTGTTTAATCTCCTTTTTACGATGATTTTGTAAAAAATGTCTTGAAAATATAATTGTAAACAAATTGTCTTAATATTTTGATATTTCTTGGCAATTTGTTTTTTTTTTTTGTGAAATTTTGAACGCTAAAAAGGGTTACTGCGTTCGAACATACAAATATACTCTACTCACGCCCACGGGCGTCTGCAAAGGGGGGCAAGGGTGGTAAATCGCCCCCTCCCCTGAAAATTATATATTTTTTATTCTCTTTACTTTTGAGAAAATTTATTTCGCATATTTACATGAAACAACACTTTCCATCACATTTCTTTAACATGGACTTGTAGTGTCATGTTTACATATTTTGAGTACATGTAATGATTTTTTTATTTCGAAAACATTTACATGTATTGATTTGTGCAGTTTTATTTACGGAAACATTTAAATTGCTGTTATTATAAATGTAAAGTAAATTACGGGTCTTTCATAAAATACATAAAAAAAAGAGTTGCTGCAATTATGTGCCGTTTTAGCTTTTATTTCCTCATTCGTACGGCGCCGTTGGACTACCTGACATCCATGAGCCATCTTAAAACATTTAAAATTGTATCGTTTTCTTAAATACCGAATACTATTTCTTTCAAATACAATTTCAATTGGATTACAGCAAATTTTACAATGTCAGAAATTATTTTGTTAACGAGGTCTGCATTGTATAGATTTGGGATAAGTTTTGGGTGCCCATGTCTCAATTTTAGGATGCTTAATTCCCAAAGATTATCTTAACTGCAGTAAAAATGTATCTTACCTTTCCTCTTGTTACCCCTCCGTAGAGAGAAACAGGACAACACAAGCGTTTCAGAATTATCTTGCGTTACTTAAGAGGGCGTGGTACATAATTCAACGCTAAAAGCATTAATCTATAACTGTAGGTTTCTTGCAGTTAATTTGCGAAAGTTAAACAATAGCAATCCTAGTCAATTGTTTTAGCCAATGTTTTAAACAAAATTTTTTTCAGTGTTACGAACTTTTGAGGCACAATCTCTGGCGCCGGAATCTCGTGCATTTAACTGCGGCACAAGAGATCACGCGTAACGAATGAGTAATTTTGGACAAATATTTACTCATAAAGTTGGCAAATACTATTATCTAGGATTGTCATTGAGTATTTTATCCATATTGAATTCGAAAAAAGCGTAGAAATCAATAGATGTTTTCAATGTTTATTTATCTTCCACGCACTCTTAAGCAGTTTGCTTGTGGTTTCGAGTGGGTACACGTCGTTTGTCCTAAAATCGTTTATCCTAATTTTAGGACAAACACTTTTAGGACAAACGATTTTAGGACAAATGCTGTTTAGGATAAACGATTTTAGGACAAACAACTTTAGGACAAACAAAATTAGGATAAATGACTTTAGGACAAACGATTTTAGGACAAATGACTTTAGGACAAACAATTTTAGGACA
>PNEQ01132073.1:7985-20469 GCA_003012365.1 Medauroidea extradentata
CTCCAAACTAATTTAGTTATTTCCCTCGACCAAATTATTCATTTAAACGCAATTTGTTTGTGCCAAACGTATATTTGGTTACTATAGGACGTCAAATAAATATTTTGTGTACACAAACAACTTGTTACAACTGGTCAACAAAATAATATTGTTAGTTATGAGTGATGTGCTTTGAACCAACAATTTTTTTCGATGGACTTAATGATTTTGTTGGCGAAAGTAAATCCATTTGGTTGACTCGCGGAAGATGGCAGTCTGACGTGCGTGAGCGACAAGATGGCGAACACTGTATACCTCAACATTCAAAACATAAGTTTGTGCGACAAGTAGGACGTCTAAACTGTTAATCAGCATAATTCAAGTATCTTAATTTTAGCTATAACCATTTCAAAGTGGTTAATTTGATCGATCACAAAAGAAAATGCTATAAACTTGAAAACCACTGCAGCTGCACGTCTCGTTCTTTGTGCTGCGGTGCACGGCAATCATTTAGTAGTATTATTTGACGTCGTTTACCTTTTCGTAGACGGAAAACAAACATACTTGAAAATAAAACAGTACAATCGTAATTTAATATTAGGCCCAACTTTTCCTGTACAAATAACAGCCTCAATATCACAGAAGCAGTCGTAGCTCAGTTGGTTAGGTCATGAACGGAAAAGGGGAAGTGATAGGATAATGGATCAAATCCCGGCCCGACCATACTTTTTTTTTTAAGTCTTAAAATTTCTGAAATTTTTTAAGTTAGTGAAATATAATTTTTTTAGTTCTTAAAATATTGTATGCGCATTTAATATGTCTAACGAAATATTTTTATGACCAACTAAACATTTGGTACTGCTAACAAAATTCAGCTATTTGCCTCAAACAAATCGAGGGAACAAAATAATTTGGTACGAGCAACCAAATATTTCGTTGTACCTCTATAAACAAATGATTTGGTTGATTCAAACAAATTTTGTTTGCACCAACAAAATTTTTTTCTCAGTGAAGAGTCCATGATTTTATTTGAGATCGAGCTAGGCTTCAAACGCACATCACTTTCAGTTATCTTACAACAATCGGTACCCCGGATAAACATAGGCATTGCCCTAGGAAAGTTCCAGACAGTAACATACCCGCGAATAAATTACAGTTATTTAAAGTATGTTTAATGGCCTATATATGTTCAGTTTAACACCACCTAGCTGTGTACACACAGACCAACAAAAACATACTTCTACTTATTTTACTACAGGGAACGAGTAGACAAGAATAACTTGCTTACTCTACAAGCAATTATGTCAGAATATGCTAACGTATGAATGGATATAGCTGCTAGTGACAGGAAAGTGACGTGTGTTTAGATATGTGGAGGCCAGAAGCCACAGCTGAGCCTGTGCTGCTGGTTTCACAGGCTGATGTCCAGTGAATGGAATGAGCATGTTGATATGGCAGCAAGGCACTTTGTTTCTGCTTCCTCGCTGCTTGCAGTTTCTTACTGTAGTTGTGCAGGTATGTATTGTCGTAAGGGATCTAAATGTGCAGTTGCCTGATTGTAGACACATACATGACTGAAGTTATGCTCACTATCACATGAACTCATGACATCTTGCAGCTTTTATTTAAACCAGTGAGTTTTCTTTCAAATTCTTGCATGTACTTCCGCATATTGGCCATGTGTTTGTGAGTGAGGCATTGTGTCAAGGGCGATGTCGACCGGCTCATATGGCCTCTACCACAAGACACCTTGGAACCTAGGAACTGCTTAAAATTAACATGGGCAAGTAAAATAACATGCATTGCACACAACTGGAAAATGTGTTGTTACACCATCGAAGAGGCTCAAGTTTTTAAGGGAAATACCAGTTGTTGTTGCTTTCGAAAATGATAAATCTGAGATAAGAAAATCTAGGGTTTCAAAAATGCTAATTTTATCCCTAACTACCTACATATCCTAATATTTCAGTGCGTACTGGCAGATAACGGTTATTACTCTAGACATCATACTTCACTGCAGTCGACTGCACTGACCTAGGGCGACTTACCTTCCTTACTAAAGGGTCTGAGCTATTATCCGTTCCCTGTCTCTCGTTTACCTGGAGTGGTTAACATACGTTAAAATAATTTACATGGTTTGTGTGTGTTGTTAATTTCAATGTTCTCGGAATTAAAGAAGCGAGACAATTTTATTTACTAATATTATATATATTATAAATTACATATTTTTACATGTACTAAAGATAGCCATATATTACTACAACCAACATAAGTAAAAAGAACAGATAATAACATCACTTGTGTACATTCGTTTAGATAATCACGTTCTGGAAGTTTGATGCATCCAAACTAGGCCAATACAAGCAGGCTAAAGCCACACCAAACATGTCGATCGTCATAGTAATGTAAATAAATAATAGAATATTATTTATGACTTTATTTAGTACAGTGAAAGTAAATATCGTTGTGAATCTTTAGGACGATTTTATAAAATGAAGAAGAAGTTACTAAAAGTTTCTTAAATTTTCCTAAATTTTTAAATTTTTTTGTGAAAACTATCCCATGTAAAAATGTACGAAATTGGTCCATCCACAGTCAATTCTGTGCACGTTTTAATGTTGTTGTCTCTACTGGGTCGCAGCATTCACCTCAGCATGTTGAAACAAGCAATGGACTAATTGTAGACATGGCTCAATTTTGCATGTTTGCATAATAATCTGCACATTTTTCCCGTCTCTTACTTATTTACGATAGAACGTACTTTAATGGAATGTATTTATGATAGGTAATGTCTTCTGAATGTATGTGTTTGGAAAACTCTGGGGATCCACAAGAAATGAAACAGCTTATCTGGAAGCAGTATCCTAGCAGCGACATTGGACTGGGACATCAGTGCTCGTGTAAGGCGCGGATACAGCAGAGGGAAGTACCAGTATACTGGTGCAGGGGAGAAGTGTTGACGGCGTAATGCGCGAGCAGAAGAGAGCACTGGAAATATGAGCGCGTCGCGGAAGACTGGGTGTTGGAAAAGGGCGGGCAGGGTTCGATGACAATTTCCTGCCTTGTATAGTGGAGGTGAAAGTGAGGGAGGGGGTGCGACATCTGCTGGCCGCCTGAATGAAGAGGCCATTCACGTCAGTGGCGATTGGCTCATAAACCAGGCCTGGAGGGCGCCGCCGCGACCAATCCCGGCTGTCTTCCAGTATTGGGAGCTGCGACCACCAACCAAGCGCTACAAGGGCCTAAGTCGCACAGCAAACAACAACACTTCTGGTAACATGGTGCCAATTTATTGGTTAGGCTATCGACGGTGATTCACTTTCGGAAAAAGCTGATAGTTTTGTGATTTTAAAGATACCTTTCTTTACTCTCAAGTATAATTTTTGTTTCTACTGGATAGTCATGGTAAACTGAATATATTTGGAAAACTGGTAAATTTTCAAGTAAATTGTACTGTTTCTGTCACTACATAGTGTAATCTCCATGATTACACTATGTAGTGAAAGAAACAGTACAATACATGTGACAATGTACAATACATAAATTTAACCGTATTTCCAGTAATTTCTAACATTTGGTGCCAAAAATAACAATTACTATTTCCACAAAAGGTATTCAAAGAAGATAGAGAGATTAAAAAGAAGATCCATGCACATTCAAAACCCTCTGTTTCAGCACGCATTTCCCCCAAAAAATACAAGCATATCTAGTAACCATACTGCATACAAACTGAACAAATCTTGTGAGCTTATTTCACTGGAATATTCTGTATCGATCATTAATATTTGCAGACTCACTGAACACTCTAGTTTGCCAGAAGCCCACAAAAGTCAATACGGGAACGTAACTGCAGTAACGGAAAACCACTCTAAAGTTGCATCAGAAATAAAAATTTTTTAACGAAACAAATCAAAGCAATTGATTCCTCACATTGTGATTGTGCCGTAACATAGTTACCTTGTATTTGTCGGTTTTTCAAATGAAATTTATGCTGTGAAAAAAATGTTATTAGCATTTACTTGAATGAATTAGCTGAAACCTTGGAATGGACGAAGTATACAACCAATATTATAGTCTACTCAAGAAGATGCAATAAATTGGCATCCGTTAAAGTAAATGTGCAACACGTCGACTACTATTCCAACCCAACAAAAGACTCGCGAAAATATAGACTAGAAGAGATGAACAGTGAGCATCGGGACGTTTGAAACTTGAGATTTTATTGATACTTCACTCACCATTCCTTTTGAATAGATTTCAATAATACAGTCATAATTTTGAATCACTATTTTATTTTTAACTAGCTTTGTTTTGTAGGCAATGAAAGACATCCTGCCACAACTCGTCAGCTGACGCAATCAACTATTTGCACGTGTATTGTTGGACAGGAAAATTGCGCAGGTCCATCTTATGACAAGCTAGACTTGAACTACATGTGCATTTAATCTGTGGCTCGGTAGTTTCCGCGAAAATATTTTTGCACCACTTTGTTTCAGTGCCTTACATGCGCACCTGCATCTCTGCTTTGTGGTCAGTGATTGGATGACGTAACACCCAGCGTGTGGAGGTTAAACCTGCAAATACCAGACGTGATGTGTCACAGTCATAAATTTACTGATTGACACAGCCTAATGAATAACGACTCTGAACAAAACACTCTGCCAATAGCCATGAAGTTGAGCTGCAGGTGTGCACGTAAGACACTGAAACAAAGTGGGGCAAACATATTTTCACGAAAACTACCGGAAGTTAGTGATTGCAGTTGGATGGCAGTTTACTAGCCACGTCCTGAAGAACTTTTAGTCGGTAAGTAAACAACCCCAGCCTGCCTGTCCTGTAGTCTAGCTGCCGCCTTATAGAGACAACAGTCAACAGATAAACAGTTGAGTCTTGAGAATGCATAGTAAAGTGGAGCCTAGCCTAGCGGTCATTGAACGTGCGAAATATCCCTGCCTCCAATGAGACGAATATAGCAACAAACGTTGTGATCTTGGTGGTGGTGATATCTCAAGACGAGCAGCAAAGCCACAGACCTGAAGCGGGGCGGGTAGTACTCTAAGATGAGAAGGGTGGGAAGAGAGGAGTTGAGGTCACACTAAGGGGATTGCCCAGCAGTGCACAGAGCAGCAACAACATAAAAAAAATACACGTGTGACTGGCAGCTAACTTGTCCAACCGAGTCACCTTTCCCAATGAGTCAATCTCCCTCCTACATGTTATTTTTAACCACCGACGCAAAAAGAGGGTTTTTATAAGTTTGACGTGTCTGTCTGCGTATGTGTGTGTGTCTGTGACATCGTAGCTTTTAAACGAATGGGCCTATTTTGATTTAGATTTTTTTTTGTTTGATAGGTGACTTGATCGAGTGTTTATAGCTGCGATTCAACAAAATCTGATCACCCATTTAAAAATCATTTGTTGTTTTCTAGATTTTTTAAAAGTGAATGTGAGCAATTCTAGTGGTCTGGTCAATTTTAAAGTAAGTATCCTGTGAGCCGGAAATTATATACTTTTTAAATTTTTAATTTAAGTCTTAACATGTGGTTCATTTGTTATTCCTTGTCTATGTTTGTTTCACGATCGAAAATTGCTTGCACCGCAATGGAAACGTAACTATTTTACGTAGCTTTTTTTTTAGGCTCGGCATCAGTCGCCATATTGAAATATTTTATTTTTCACTGTAATGAAATTCCGAGAAGAAAAATGTGAAATGTGTTACAATAATATCAATTCTACTTTCCTTGCACTACAATAACAGCATCGCAGCTCAACTTGTAACGTATATTGTAGTCGCAATCAGGCGAGCAATTTTTGTTCTTCTTAATTTATATGACTGATTGCAGCTTACACATACGTAAAAAGTTCAACTGCGATGATTTTATTGTAGCGCAAGGTAAATAGAATTACTGTTATAATAGCGAAAATAAAGTAATTCAATATGGCGACTGATGATGAGCATTAAGTATATATACTTGAGTTCCTAGTTCACAGCTTATGCCGCTATTGAGAGGTAAAATCAACAGCTAGGGGCCGGGAAATTATGCGGATTCAAAGACCTGTATGTTTTAATGTACTGTGCTGTATATACTCAAGCCCCGACCATCAGTTGCTGCTCAGTGGAACAGCGGACAATCTAACAAGAGAGTCGTTGATAAGCGGCAACTGGAAAGTAACTATTCAACACGTTGAAGGGCGGCTGACTCTTTACGGTGGTTCAACTGAGCAACAAATACAAGTTTGTATTTGTATGAAATATTGTTAGTTTTATAGACGTTGCTCTCCTACAACAATTATTGTAGTCACTTTTCCCACAAAGACATTTTAAAGTAAACATTTGCAAAATTTCACTTCATATATAACTAGAAAACCAATGAGTATTATGAAATAAAATACGTATTTCACATTGTAACTACATATCCCGAGCTACTTCTTGAAGTATGAAAAAACTATGACAAAAATGTTTTGTATTTAAAAAAATTTATAAAATTTGTTAATTTTTTGTTACTTTTAACAACTTTTTAATACGAAATCTTATTTTATAATTAACTTTTATATGCGTCAAGCCGTAGACCGAGACATGTACATATGTGATTTTTTTCAGTTAATTTTGATTACTGGTTTTCAAGTTTTGTATGAAATAAAATTATGCAAATTTTTACTTTGAAACACCATTATGGGAAATTGAAAGAGCTATGGTTTTGTAAGAGGCAAATGAACTTTCAAGTTACGTCTACAAAACTAACAATATTCTATACATACATACAATTACGATTTTCCCCCACATGTACGCCCTTAAGGTCCCCCACAGGGAAAAAAAATGTTTATGTTAATTATTACGCCATGAAATGACAGTCCCAGATGAGAAGAGAACTATCAGCGAGGAACTGCACGTTAGTCGAGCGACCTGCGCCTAGAGGCTAGCGAGAGTGGTGTAGCACGCCCTTATCGCCGACCATACAGGGCTCAGGCATACAATATATACACGCACACTCATGACGGCCGCCTTTAAACCTATGTAGCTGACGTCAAAGGCAACGAGCGCGCCCCGCCGCATCGTCTGTGAATTCCAGTTCTAGAGCTCGGGTATTGAAGCTATGCCCCTCCCCCCTCCCTGCAACAGCTACCCTCGTCCAGGCACGGGCAAAAATTCCCCGCGAACGCCGGGAGCAAAAACAAAACAACAAAGGGCTGCAACTACAGAGTTAGGGTCGATGTAAACCCAGCCTGGCTCTGCGTTGTAAAGTTATTTGTGGCACGTTCCACAGCTGCTGGACCAATCACAGATGAGATAACTTGACTTGACCAGCGGGAGGTGAGAGGGGTAAGAGCAGTTTGTAACAGCAACTAATAGTAACTCATACAAAGTAACAAGTGCAGTAAATGTGGATAACCACGAGTTTACTCAGAACCATGTTGTTACAACCTATCACATGTGCAGGAATGAATGTAATACTGTCTTGGTTAAGAGGAGTCCTTCGCGGGGTCAAATTTCCACCTTTGACGTGTGGGAACAGCGTAGCGATAAGAGCCAGTGTCCCACGCTTGACGAGAAGCATATCGCCTCTATTCGCAGCGCGCCAAACTGGCGTGCAAGGTTTCCGTTGTTAGTCTTTTTACTATGGGACTTAAAGCGGTGGCCCCAATATTTTATTTTTGAATAGTTTGAAGTAAAGACCAACGCATGCTTCTCGTTTTGCACTTTACGAATTCAGGTAATATTTTCGAAGTTACAACAGTCTAAAAACCCCGTTTTTAGCCATTTTGAGAGGCCCGAATATCAAGTTTCTAACACGCGTGCTGCATTTTTGAAAAAATAGAAGCATAGTTTCAAGTGTGTGTTCTTTTCGTAGGTAAACATAATATGAATAACTTGAGTGGTTTCTCGTAGAATATAATACGCGTGACACGCTGCAATGCCGTCCATGCACCAGTCGACGACTCCTCTAAAGAGCACAGCTTACTACGTGCTTCAAATGCATCGCAGTGTGTTCGTAAATACGTATGTGCCCATTGTGCCAATGTATGAGAAGACTACACACTTCGGAGAAGATCGGAATATCACAGATACAATGTTGAGCCATCCAACAACAGTGTACACAGACTGTTGTACTTGAACATGTACTGAGCGGATGTAAGCAAAGCTCGGATATAAACGTGCAATGAACTTTGCTGCAGACTTTCCATTAATAAAACGACAAGGTCACCACCTTCAGTTCCACAGTCAACAAGTGGACCAGCGGGAAGCTTGGCTTGGTTCGTTGAGGCGAAGAAGCGACTGATACACGCGTCAAGATAGCCCTTATTGCTCTGTTACTTCTGAGAGTGTAACGCGCAGGTAATTGTCACTGCTAATATACTAGTATTGATCGTTAGTGCAGTTCATCGTATCTCTTCGGTCAGAACAACACGTTGTGATGTGTTTGGTGGCCAAGCAGTCACTTCGACACTTCTCACTAAAGACGTCGATGCACAGCAACCAACTACCTGCTACTACTACTACTACAAGTCAACATCTCCTCTGTCAATACAATTACTGACCTGCTATTCAAACACGTTGCAGTCAGTTGCAATTGTTCTTTATTTACACATTCATTTGTATGACGAAGAATTCCCTGTGAATTTAAACATTCAGCAAGTTTATTAGAAACATAATTTTATGGCACCCAAAAAGGCTAAAACGTTGTTGTACATGGACATTACACGGAAAAGTAACAAAACAAACATGTGTTGAAATTTAAATAACGCTGCCTATAGGACCTAAGTAGAATAATTTGGCCAGCCCTCAAAGTTTCATAGGAATACGAGAAATAGCAAAGCACTGCACGCTAGTTGAGAGGATTGCATAGATGTGATAGTGTATTATACACCGGCCAGCCGCGCCCTTAGCACTCCACATATTGTATTCGTTACGCACACAAACGCAGTCTATTAAGGGAGCCACCTTAGTTATGTTCCGACTCGACAACGCCATCTCTCTCATTCTCCTTTCATAATACATTGTCAGAAACTTGTCATAATTGAATCTAATCTGTAAGTACGGTTGTGCGACATCTAGATGATTGACATGCGTCACAATTGTTGACAAATGTTCGACTAGTCTGTCTCGAGGATACCAGACATTACTTCTCGATATCGATGACATATCGGCACAACCCTGCGTCTGTACAGTTGGCTATGTACAAGTCTGGTAGCTATAGTATGCACGTGTTCAACTGTCACACAGCAACCTTAGTTGGAACGATGGTAAAAACGCTCACCTCTCATTCGGAAGGACCCGTTTCGATTCCCGCCCCGATCACCCTGATTGTAAATTATGAGGGTTTTGCAAAATTCAACCTAGGCAAATCCTGGATGCTTCCTTATTACAGAACAGGGCTGACTTCTTACACTTCCGCTAGGTTCCGACAGCAAGTTGCTGCGCTGTTTGAGGCCACAAAACATTCTATCAAAAATTAAACCAACATGTATAGGCCTACTATCGCGGATAAAAATGAAACAATTTAAAATTTACTTTTCTAAGACATATATGTGTTTGTGTGGTGGGCCAATAAATAAGTTGCTGCAGAATGCGCCAAGGATTTATTGCGAATGGAGGAGGAAGGGGGGTGTGATACCTGCTGAAAAATTTTTTCTCTCCAATCAGCAACCGGCACAGCTGCCTCGCTCCTTGGACATATCAGACAGTTAATGTAGTATATTCCAGGAACAAGTGCTGACAATGCTGTCTACAGTTAATGTAATATATTCCAGGAACAAGTGCTGATAATACAATCTACAGTTAATGTAGTATATTCCAGGAACAAGTGCTGAAAATGCTGTCTACAGTTTATGTAGTATATTCCAGGAACAAGTGCTGACAATACAGTCTACAGTTAATGTAGTATATTCCAGGAACAAGTGCTGACAATGCTGTCTACAGTTAATGTAATATATTCCAGGAACAAGTGCTGACAATACAGTCTACACTTAATGTAGTATATTCCAGGAACAAGTGCTGATAATACAGTCTACAGTTAATGTAGTATATTCCAGGAACAAGTGCTGACAATGCTGTCTACAGTTAATGTAATATATTCTAGGAACAAGTGCTGACAATACAGTCTACAGTTAATGTAGTATATTCCAGAAACAAGTGCTGACAATGCTGCCTACAGTTAATGTAGTATATTCCAGGAACAAGTGCTGACAATGCTGTCTACAGTTAATGTAGTATATTCCAGAAACAAGTGCTGACAATGCTGCCTACAGTTAATGTAGTATATTCCAGAAACAAGTGCTGACAATGCTGTCTACAGTTAATGTAGTACATTCCAGAAACAAGTGCTGACAATGCTGCCTACAGTTAATGTAGTATATTCCAGGAACAAGTGCTGACAATGCTGTCTAGAGTTAATGTAAAATATTCCAGGAACAAGTGCTGACAATACAGTCTACAGTTAATGTAGTATATTCCAGAAACAAGTGCTGACAATGCTGTCTGCAGTTAATGTACCATATTCCAGGAACAAGTGCTGACAATGCTGTCTATAGTTAATGTAGTATATTCCAGGAGCAAGTGCTGACAATGGTGTATACAGTTAATGTAGTATATTCCAGGAACAAGTGCTGACAGTGATGTCTACAGTTAATTATGCGTTACCAATTAGTTACCAGCAGGGTTGCCAACATAAGTTTCCTTTTACTGTAACTTGTAGTTAAATGATACTGTACTGGCACATGCAAACTGTCAAAAAATACATTCTTCGTGAAATAGACTTCAGGATATGCATGTAGATGGCCAGTTATAATGTGAGGAACTGACTGGCGTGTGTGTGTGTTGCATGTGAACCAGTGTGTTTGTTGAGAATGTGACAGTACAGGTTGTTACAGAAGTCTGGTCATCCCTTGTTCGACACTATCACATAGTATGTGCTGTCTGTGTACGTCCATCACTGAGCTTAGTGACATGACGAGATGTAGTGTCGTGTTGTATGCTTTTATGTAGTGGTTGGTTAGCTGGGCGTCACAGTGAGCTTGTCGACGTTGGCGTAGCAAGTTCGTCCTCCCAACCAACCACAGCCACTGTGCATCGTGCCACTAAGCTTAGTGATGGAGGTACACAGACAGCACATACTATTACAAAACATAACCATTGTCGTCTACTGTCACATCCTCCCTAAATACACCGGCACACATACACACACACCTACACATCCATACACGCCAGTGAGCTTGCCACATTCTAACTAGCCATGCACACTCATATCCAGAAATCTACTTCATGAAAAACGTACTTTCTTGGCAGTTTGTGTGTGGGCGTGTGTGTTATTTTTAAACGAGACTTGCAATGAGGGCAAGTTACAAACTAAATTAGTATTTTGGACGCACGCCATTGCAGCAAATGATGTGTCACAGAGAACCTGAGAGTACATACAGACAGGTAAACAACCAATAGTACTTTGTTTGTAAATGTCAAACATAGGTGTGTGACTGTCCTCCACGGTGCGCCTTCCTCTGCTGTTCTGCTGTTAACCGCGGCAACAGTTGCTACAAAACCTCATGAGAAGTGTAAGCCTAATGAGGAATGTGTACCGGGTACAAATCTCCGCGTTTCACGTATGGTAACAGCCGGGCGATAAGATCCAGAGTACCACACTCGACTAGAAACATATCGCCTTTATTAACAGCGTGCTAAACCTGCGTGTTTTCGTTAGTCTGTAACCAATGGGACTTCAAGTGGTATTTGACATTTTACTTTCGGATAGTGCGAAGTAAAGGCCAACACACGCACCTTGTTTTGCACTTCGCGAATTCAGGTCGTATTTTTGGAGTCACAGCAGTCGTAAAAAGCAATTGTTAGCAATTTCGAGAGACCAGAAAATCATGTTCCTAACAAGCGTACGGATTTTTTTTTCCATGAGTGTGCCGTCCTGCTAGAGTCGACGTCAGACCAAACCAGAAGGCTGGACATCCCTCACCACCATGCGCGGCTGCCTGATAAAGAGACCTGCAGACTCAACCCCTTTGTCGTCAGGGGTGCTGGTCAAAGAGGAAACTTGCCAGAGGCTATAGGTGATGGGAAGAGACACGTCCATGAATGATGTATCCCCGCGTCAGACGATAGACCATGAATAAAATATAACCCTCACGTACACGTCCAACTGATTACAATCGCTCCCGGGATCACCAGGATTGTTTGTCGAGGAACATATCTGCCCGCAAGTCTTGGAGGGCATGTAGTCTGATGTAGAGGAGGAAGAAGATCAAGTAGGTGGGAGGAAGACATCAGGAACTTACTTGCCTCATGTGATGGCTACATCACTTCCCTGGTCCACACTACTTAGACAAAATGGTATACTCTACCACTGGCAAGTCTTGGAGGGCATGTAGTCTGGTGAAGAGGAGGAAGAAGATCAAGTAGGTGGGAGGAAGTCGTCAGGAACTTATTTTCCTCATGTGCCGGCTACATCACTTCCCTGGTCCTCACTACTTAGACAACTGGTATGCTCTACCACTGGCAAGTCTT